>JASAON010001659.1:0-254787 GCA_030849065.1 Jaenimonas drosophilae
GAGTAACTCACTGCACCGCTACCTGTTGGACTTTGATGCCATCACAACCGCATTGGGCGATGTGACTTCCCGCAGAGATAGAGTGCACTGGATGTGCAGTGGTCACGAGCATATTGTTGTTCAGAACTATTTGTGTGTCGATAGTGTCAACTACGTAATCCTTCAGTGGATAGCGCACATTGTTGCGGATGAGCTTGCCGCCATGTAGAGTTGACAATTTGCTGTTGCTTTCCTTGGCTGGGATTGTTTGACAAATTGACCACGATTTGCTTGCTCCAGTGTATTGTTGCCGGGAATTGAGTCGTGTTTCAAATGCCGCCGCCTCGTCTATCTTTCTGCCGATTTTCGCGCCACGGGCGGCCGGCAGAGCCCCCCCCTCATTCGGTTCCCCCGGTGCGGAATACCCTCCGTTCGGGGGGGGGGGGCGGGGACGTGCGCCAAACTTCCACGCGGGGGGAACGAATGCCCCCGCCCCAAAAGCCCCCGGGGTAATTTTTGCGCCGGACCCAAGCGCGACGCAAATCGCTATTCGGCATCTTGCGGCTGGGATTCCCGCGGGTTTTGACCCACCGATTATTACCACCAATATACTACTATTTTTTTTTTTTTTTGGGGGGGGGGTTCGGGGCCCCTCAAGTCCCATAGCGCCGCCGCGGATTTAATTTGCCCCCCCCCCCCATCGTTGGGGCGCGCGCCTGTCGCATACGCAGTTGCACCGCTTTCGCCCGCTCGCAAATAAACTTTTTTTTCCACCCCCCCCCCCCTTTTTGATGCCCAACGCCCGCCGCGGGATACCGAACCCCGGCGGGGTTTCAAATGCGCATCGCGTTTGTATTTGGGGGGGGGGGGGGGCGGTTTTGGCGCGGCATTTCATACGGTGCCCGTTTTTTGGGGGGCGCCGGATCCCCCCCCCCCCAAAAAAAAAAAAAAAACCCCGCGGCATGGCGCGCGCCCTCTCTTGGGGCGGGGAGACGCCCCCCACGCCCAACCGCCATTTCCCAAATCCAAAGAAAGTTATGACGCGCGCAGGAAAGGGCGCGCTTGGCAATGCGTGTTTTCTTTTAACGTTCTCAACGCGCCATTATCTGCCGAATCTTGATGGGGTGAGGAGGCGACGCGCCCGTCACGCGTGGGAGGAAAGAGGGATTTGGAACAATGGAAGCGCCACTGCATATTGCCACACCCGAGTTGTCAACACTTGACCCTCTTCCCTTTCTACACTTGGTGGCGTGCAATTTATCGTAGAAATACTTTTTTTTACGCCCGCCCGCCACCCTTAATTCGCCCCCAAAAAGATTGCGAGACGCAATGGGGGGAAAGCATTTGAAGGCTTGACCCTGGTTTGATTTTGTTTTCCCTATCCATGTGCGGACCCAAAATTAACACGCAGAGCTTTCTCTCCCATTGTTTCAGCCATTTTGAAAAATTCATGATGAATGCCCCCTCCCCAAAAGGAGGAGGCAAAGCCACAGCCAAGGGAACCGAAGCGATAGCGAAGCAATTTGGCAATGCGTAGGGCAGAGAGCGCAACGCGCTCAGCATTCCAGCTGAATTATTGCATTCCTCCTCTGCCTTATCTCTCTGCATAGGTGGCGTGAAAATGGGTGCCTCCTTCAAAAAGAGGGGGGCGGTGGGCAGAATGCCGGGTTCGGCGCCAGCGCAATTCCTTCGAAATCGCCCCCCCCCGGCGCGCTTGACGGCAGGCGCTGCGCCCCCCAAGGCGCAAATTGCGAAGATTGGCGGGCCCCGCGGTTGTCAGTTTTGGGCCGGTGGGTTCGTGAGGGTGCGGCCCTTGGGGGCCGGTTCCCCCTTGCAATATTTTTGGCCGCCGCCGTTGGGGTATGGGGGTGTCGTCGCCAAACCCCAGGGATTTGCGGCGCCAGCTTACGCCGGATTCCCCCCCCCCCCCGACAAAAAACAACAACTTTGTTGCCATCGCAGACCCCCGATCCCCAAGGCACCCCCCGTGGGCGCCTGTTTGGTGCGGGTGTGGCCTGCGCCGCTGCTTGCCGCTCTTTGCTGGCTGGCGGGGGTTAGGGTTCGGGGCGTCGCCCGCCCCCAACCCAACGATGAATCCAATACGCCTCATATCTCGTTTCCTGGCTTGCTGAAGTCTTTTAGCGCATTTGTTTCCCTGTTACGAGCTTTTTCAATTGGAGTGGCCTCCGTCTTAAAGCAAGCCCTTGGTGGAAACCTCGAAGGAGATTCAAACTGGCGCGCTAGGTAAGTTTTCGGTATGTTATGAAATGAGCGGGGGTTCGTGCATAATAGCCTGTTACGAATGATATGACATTTGCCCTTTTCATCTCTACCCATCTGTTTGTCATATTCCATATTCTCCATTAAGATGGCAACGTGGGACCCCAAAAGCTATGTATCTGAAGCGGTAGGGACTTCTCAACGTAGAGGGTCCAACCGGGGATATGCACTGTCCTACTTTGATTACACAACAAGTGATTTGCGACGTCGAGAAGTATCGGATGAAATCAAACAAGAGCTGCTGAATGAGTATGCGAGCATCAAGTCAGCCGGTGGCTCTGTGGCGGGCTTGGACTTTTCTGTTTTCTATTTCGACGAGGTTGACCAGAGCCCTGCTTTGAATGCACTATGTACAAACTATGAATCGGAGGAGTCAGGCATAAACATTGTTGACGAGTTTCGGAATCAAGTAAATTCAATTTGCGGCGAACTCGGCATCTACTCCGAAGAGGGCCTTCCTTCTCAATTACTGAAAGAATGTGCGGTTGTGGAGATTGTGGCAAGGCTTTGTTCCGCATGTGATCCATTCTCAAACAGCCTTATTGTGTGTGGAGGCGTTTCTTTGGCACCTGGTGGATCTTGGGGGCTCGGAGTTCCCGCATCCGGTATGCATTTGGATGAGGAACTTTTCTCAAAATTGATTCATGTTGGTGGCGACAACACATGCTCACTGATATGGCGTCAATATCTTGGAGACCAAACTGCGCAACTGTCCAACACACTCACTGGAAAATCCCTCGGAGCTCTTTGCGCATTTCAGTCATGTATCTCTGGATGCGAAACTCACGCTGCGATTCTGGACGCAGGCAGCAAATATAAAGGTAATGAAAACTTTGGCGCCTTTTTTTGTTCAGGATCGGACGGGTTTGAATACTGTAGTCAGGAGGAAGACATACCAGAACAGGCTGATTACATGAGCTGGCACGATTCCGATGCGCACTCACTTCGCGCTGTTAAGACAGGAAATTCAGCTGACGCATTTCACCTGCTGGAAGGGAAGCCAAAATGGAATTTGCTACATTCAGTGCTTGATTTCATTAATTCTGTAGCACAAGTGCGAGCAATGCTGAGCTGCTCTCTATCAACTGGCCAAATCTTCAGTCAATCGATCACATTTCAGCTGTTTGCGCCGCAACGCCAGTGCGGTTGTTTTAGCGTTCAGCAATGCAGCCCACTCTACAACTATATTTTCATGGAGGGAAGCCGAATGGTTGTGTCGTTCTCCCAAAGTGACAAGGGGGATTTCAGCGGGAGGTTGTGGTCCAATGGTGAATCTTGCCTCAGATTCACCGTTGATGACTTCACCTGCTGCATTCCACCTGAGCTTAGCCAGCACACACACTACGTTTTTACGACTAACTGTGCTACTCTTATTGGCGACTGCACAATTGTTATTGGTCAGCTTCACGCGGTATTTGAGCCTCAAACTGTGTTTTGCAAGGGAAACATTCAACACAAACTTTCTCCGCGAGCGTTTCTTGTGACCCCAGTGCTCTGCTCAATGATTCATCGCTCGTACGGACTGGTTGCTTTTGTCTCTTATGGGTGCTTCTGCTCGAGTCATTTTCCCCCCACTTTGACATTAAGCACAACATCCGAAAATCTTGGAATGCCGCTTTCGGAGACTGACATCGATCCTAACTTCACTCTTTACCTCTTTGATGAGTTTTCGAGTTATTTTCGGAGCACTTCCTTCTCTTCGCTTGTTGAGCGTTTGCCATTTCCGGTTTCCCGACTGAGCACAGTGGAAAAAGAAAATTTTTCTTTTATCCTCCGTGCTCGATTAGTCAATCTGATCCCTGTCACTGAGGCATCGACGGCACTATGTGTCGTTTCTGTTAGCGAAGTTGAGCGCTTCAGTGGGAGGGTCCTCTTGTCGTTGTGTACGGAGAACAGTTCGTAATCTGACAACGTGTTATTGCTGACTGACGTGAATGCTTGATCGCTGTACCGCCATTGGTGCTCTCGATGACGATATTATTCATCCCATTCTTCCCTATTTGAAGTAGCTTACTTTTTCCAAATGCTCCCCTACTCAAACTTGTCCACGTCGGAGAAGTCGAACCTCCTGGATCTCATTTTTGATGAGACACAAACCGTACCATCTGTTCAGTCGAAGTTCAATGAGTCTTTCCCAGCTGCACGATACCCTGCAGTATGTCTTCACCTGAGCTCGCAGTGCAAGGAGTTCATTTCTTCGCTTGAGGGTGCGGCACTGGTATCCTCCCTTGCGATAGTTGATTCGATGAGAAGAGCGGATTGCCGGGCAGCAAAAACTCTTTTCTATGATATCCTGATAGATCTGGACCGGGCAATTAGGAAGGATATATGCTTTTCAGAACAGATCAACTACTCGACAAAGGAATCAAAGGAGAGTAAGAAAAGTGCTGCAGCAATTCTTTCAGATGGCCATCGGATTCATACAGCGGCAAAGGTCTGCGCATTTGAGCTTTTGACATCTCATCCCGCGCCCGCTGAAAAGATTGCTTCAATTGTGGCAAAGAAGCAAAGTGAGATCGACTCAAAACTGGATGCCTTTAGCAGTCAGCAATCAGAATCCTCCAGTGAGGAAAAGGGACTCAAGTTACTTGGTGAGCGAGGTGCGGGCCCTGCGTTGTCGGAAATGATGAAGTGCTGGGAAGATGAGTATGAAAAACGGTATACTGGCGATTCATGGGGAGTCTCAGCAGTTTTTAACCCATTGCCCAGCAATCGATCTGCGCTCACTGTTCACACGGCAACGGTGAAAATCCCCTCACTCCCAGTAACGACAGGCGAGCTCCGATACCTTCTCCCCATACCGAGTTCATTTCTTCTTTTTGATGACCAGGAACACTCAGTAGAGTGGATGCAGGCCCACACGCTGCTAAACAAGGCCCGCTCCACCGTATTATCCAAAGATGACCAGAACACTCTAAAGAAGGTGATCACGGCGGAGATTCTACAACACATTGGCGTCAATGAGAGCTTACTGTCGGATCTTGCCAATCAATCGCTTGAGATTTGTGCTGTCGTTCTCCAAAACCTGCCATCCGCTACCTCTGGGGCATTCATTCAGTCACTCCTCAAGAGCAACGCGCCATCGGAAAACATTGATCAGATTTTTGTCCTTGCAGCCAATGCCTTGAAGCAAATCAATGTACGAACTCTTATTTATGACAGAATCCAGGAGCTGAAGGACTCTAGTGACAAGGAAAAGTTGCTGAGCTTCTCGACATGCCTTCATCATTTGATGACCAAAGATGCTCAGGAGAACAAGGAAATCTATATTGCAGATCCAGTCAAGAAAAACCTGGAGCAGCTTTTTCAAGCTTCAACCATCCCAGAGGTTGCATCTAGGTGGGAAGAGATAAAGAAGGTTAGTTTTGCTTAATATCTGAACTTTTACGTAATGAGAGTGGCTGCGAAAGCAGCGAAACATGCCTGCAATTGTGCCGCAGTGCTAGAGTATCGTACTATGCTGCCCTCTCTTGATATCTCTCCTTTTTGAGGTCACTTTTTTCACCCAGAACCTATGGGCATTAGTGGAATTGATGTCACATTCCGTCACGTAACCGATGACTCTCACCCTTGTTGCGCTGTGCTCCGGGGTTCATCCGAGATACCATCGTGCTCAGCAAGTGAGACATCCAGTACTATCGACGGAATCGGCAGTGCGACGGTAAAGTTTGTTGAGCCGAGTAGCGGCGCAACCTGGATCCAAGTATTTCGTTTTCAAAAGGACGCGAAAATGAATTCACTATTTTCCGTATTATCTGCTCACGCACCCTCGTTTCGATACAACATCTGCTATGACATAGAAGCTGATGACGGAAGCAGTTTTAAAGGTAGCTGGGGAGTTCTCTCTCCAGATGATGAAATTCCCAAGTTCGTGGTATGCCAACGCATGTCAATGCCAATTTCGTCCGATTTGGTGAGCATGTACTGGGTCAGAGTGTATATTGTAATATTGGAGCGACGTGGTGCATTGCGGCTGGGACACATGCCTGCTCTTGTGCCCACGTCGCCCACTTTCACTCCCACGGATATATGGAAGTACGTTGGTGCTCTCTTTCAACTCAATTCCATTGAATTGGAGTATCTACTAGCAAATCCGCTCTTATCTTGCGAGTGGAATGATAGGAAGCTGGTGCTGAGTGAATTCCACCATCAGATAGAGTTTTCCGCATGTGCCATTATCTATCGCGCACTCCAAGTTGGGGATGTTGCGCATGTCGAAATTGACTCTGCTACTGGATCCAGGATTGCCCAGGGAATTGTGATCGGGAAGAAGCTCCATGAGGGAGCGACGTACTACGATATTCAGGAGGTAGCAACTTCCATCGTTTTTGAGAAGATTAGCTGCTTGCGTGCTATTCCGCTGTAGCAATATTTCCAAAGCAAGTTGATAAATTTCGCCAGAGGTGATTTCTTAGGGGATGCGTGTAACCCAATTGTGTTTTTCTTCTTTTCTTGAACGTCTCCAATAGTACTGTTTGTCGTAGTCATCTTCTAGTGAACCAGTCGTTCTCAGAAAGGGGGCGGGCACTATGGACAACAAGTGGTCACTTCCGCTAAGGAGGGTTCCTCAAAAACCTAAGAAGGATACATCTATTGTGTGGAATACAACTTGCTTGTGCTACGAGCAAAAGCTATTTGGCCAAGTCACTAGTCTGCAATACAATACCGCCGGTACAGTGCTTGGTGCCACTTCCACTAACCAACTCGCCCTTCTCCGTGTTCCGCAGTCAGACGGCGTTGTCGTCAATGAGCAAAGTGAGCGACGTAATTTTAGCGTTGGGTTTCGGCAAGATGATAAGTTGTATATCCAGTCGATTGACCAGCGCGTGGTGATTCGTTCTTCGGAAACGGCATTTGAGCGCCAGTTCATGGGCCACACAAGAGACGTTCGGTGCGCCATCTTTGTTGGACTGCACAATTTTGTTTCTGGAAGTGATGACACAACCATCAAAATGTGGGATTTATTGAGTGAAACTGATCTATCCACGGGAGTTGTGCATACAGACTACGTCCGATGCCTTGAACCATATACGTCAGGAACTTTCATAAGTGGGTCGTACGATCACTGCGTGAACTTATGGGATCCACGTGCTGGACTGGCGGCTCCAATGCAAACCTCTGGCACAGTCATTCCACATGCGGTGGAGTCCTTGTCCTACATTCCCGATGGGGAGAAAATAGCGGTTGGCGCTGGTGATCAGGTGCTGCTGTTTGACACACGAAAGGGACTGGCAGTACCTCTCTTTGCGTCCTCCTTCAACTCCAAGTCAGTTTGTGCGCTTTCGTATTCTGTGGAGCACAAGACCCTTGTTACGGGATCTCTGGATGGACGCGTGAAGATGCTGGTGCTTGACGGCGATGAGCTGCGATGCCTGTGCACAAAGAAGTTTGACACACCGATTACGACTGTTGCGGTTCATCCAGAATCGAAGGAGTTCGCCGTTGGTGCCGCAACTGGAGATATCAAGGTGTTCCAGTTTGACCAAACAAAGGCACCCGAAGATGATGTGCCAGAGCTAGATATTCTCATTCCTAAGAAGCCAGACCCAAAGGAGGTGGTAGCCACGCATATGCAGCACGTGGAGCAGCAGTTGGGAACTTACCAATATGGAAAAGCCCTGAAGACAGCATTGTACGCTCGGCACGCGGACGTACTTGTTTCTACTGTGGAGGAGCTTCTGCGGAGAGGGACACTTCACATAGCCCTCAACAACCAGAACGACCGAACGGTTGTCCGGCTGCTGCGCTTTGCCACGGAGTACGTGGACAAACCACAATTCACGGATACCATGTTTGCTGTGTTTGAGTGCATCTGCATGATCTATGGCCCCTCCGTCGGACGGAGTGTCTTTTTCCACAAGGAGATGATGAAGGCCCGCAAGCGCATCGGTGAGTCCATTGCCATGCTTCAGGACATGGAGAAAACTCTGGGCGTGATGGAAATGATTGTAAATGCAGCATAATGGCGGCAGTTTTGCTGCCTTGATTTCTAACACCCTACTTGAGCCCCTTTTTCTTCAGGTGCTTCGTAACTTCCCTGCCGAATAATCCCTCGTACGATGTGATACCGGGAGCTAAACTCATTTTTTTCATTGCCGACGTGGACAACCACATGCCCACTGAGTGTAAATGTGCATGCAGTCCGCCGTGAACTGTGGCTGTATCAATCCTTGTTTTCTTTCCCCTTACATCGTCGGTCACCCAATAAGTTCACATCAATACTTCTCCTCTCAGCCACCAACATGTTTCGTCGACTTGGACTATCTCAGCTCACGCGTGGAGCGTTTGCACAGTCACGATCACTCTCGTTGACTGCTCCACTCTTCAACATGGACTATCAAATGTACCGCACTGCCGCGGTTCGTGAACCCGCGCCAGAGTTTGGCGGAAAGGCTGTGGTGAACGGATCCATCAAGGAGATCAACATTCACGACTACAAGGGTAAGTACGTGGTGCTCCTCTTTTATCCCATGGACTTCACCTTTGTCTGCCCCACCGAAATCATCGCCTTCTCGGATCGCTGCCAGGAGTTTGAGAAGCTCGACACTCAAGTGATCGCCGTCTCCTGCGACAGTGAGTTCTCGCACCTTGCCTGGGTGAACACACCCCGAAAGAAGGGTGGCCTGGGTGAGATGAAGATTCCCCTCCTCGCCGATAAGACGATGGAGCTCTCCCGTGACTACGGTGTTCTCATTGAGTCGATGGGCGTCTCTCTTCGTGGCCTGTTTCTTATTGACAAGAACGGCCTTCTGCGCCACTCTACCATCAACGATCTCCCTGTGGGGCGAGATGTGGATGAGACCCTCCGCGTTGTGGAGGCCTTCAAGTACGCTGATGAGAACGGCGATGTGATTCCCTGTGGCTGGAAGCCTGGCCAGCAGACTATGGACGTGAAGAAGGCCGCTGAGTTCTTTGAGAAGAACAATTAGCTTTCCTGTACGTTGTAAGAACACACAAAAAAGGGGTCAACAAACTTCTTGCACCACCCCCGATCTGCGAAGTCACTATATTCCTCAAACTGTTGTTTTGCGCTCTGTCAACGGCATTGATGCTCTCCTACTCAATCGTGGAAGTCTCTAAAAGTGTCCAGCAATGAGTGGCATACATAATGGATATGCCAAGACGTGCACTACGTTTCTTTTGTTCTGTTTTGCTGGTGTGGCTACAGCGTGCAGATGTTGCAACTTCCACTCTTTCCCTCCTCCTCTTTGATGTACATGTGCGTGCTATCGTGTAGATTGACGCCCAACCTAACTTGCTCTCGATGTCCCGCACCAGCGTACCCCCCAAGGTGGAGAAGCGCTCTGGCATCAGCGTGCCACAAAACTCGAACCCCAAGGTTTTCTTTGAGATCCACAAGGATGGCAAGAAGATGGGCAACATTGTCATGGAGCTCTATGCCGATGCAGTTCCCAAGACCGTGGAGAACTTTCGTGCGCTGTGCACGGGAGAAAAGGGTAAGGGCAAGAGTGGCAAGCCCCTTCACTACAAGAACTCCATCTTCCATCGCATCATTCCTGGCTTTATGATCCAAGGTGGTGACTTCACCCGCGGCAATGGCACGGGTGGGGAGTCCATTTACGGCACGACCTTCCGTGATGAGACCTTCGCGGGCAAGGCTGGCAAGCATACCGGACTTGGTTGCCTCTCCATGGCCAACGCTGGCCCCAACACAAACGGCTCCCAGTTCTTCATTTGCACCGCTCAGACCCCCTGGCTCAACGGCAAGCACGTGGTGTTCGGCCGTGTGGTGGAAGGTTTGGAGATTGTCAAGGCAGTTGAGAAGTTTGGCTCGCAGTCTGGGAAGCCCAAGTGCCGCATCACAATTGGGGACTGCGGTGAGTTCGCTGCTCCCGCAGAGAAGGCTGCCGTGGCCAAGGCCTCCAGCGATGCCCCCAAGAAGAAGGTGGAATCTCCTGCCAAGAGCGCGTCCCCAACGGCCTCCCCTGCGTCCAAGCAGGCGGAGAAACGACCCCGCGAAGGTGCAGACGAAGAAGCTGAAAGGCTGCGTCGCATTCGCGCCAAGAAGGAGAAGCTGGCGAAGCTTCGCGCGGAGATGGAAAAGTAAATGCAGGGATCCTGTATGCAGAAATAGTGGCGGTGGGAGTCGTGGACTACGGTTTGTTTCACCCCCTACACAAATCCTGTACTCTTCATTGATTCATTCTGAGTAGCGTGCACCATCGTGGGCTATTCTCTGGATTTGACCACGATGGACAGTCAGTCAGCGAGTAAAGGCAACAACTTCATTTTATAACAACTGTAATACCCCCTTGATGTTGCTAACGGCTTTCCTCCTTCCGTTCCTCCATAACAGCTCGTTGAGCTTGCCATTCTCACAGTGCTACATGACGAATTCTTTATCTCTTCTCCATATTGCGGTGACTTCTTTTGCGTAGTGATTCCATGCTGAGGGCTCTTTTCCGAGTCCTGTGCTACGTCCCGACGGATGTTCGGAGTAAGCGCATCATTGAGCGTGCAGCGAAGGCACGTGGGCTGTCGCCTGCGCATCTAAGCACTGCTGAAGCGGATGAGATTGCTGCTTCCTCAGGCCTGCAAACACCATCCTGCCAGAGTACTGCTGAACTAATTAGTCAGAAGGAGCAGATTATGGGAATGCTGGAAGCCCAGAAGCGGAAGCGGATCGCGCGACGCGAAGCGTTCCTGGAGTGGCAGGCAGGGCAACGTGAAAAGGGTGCGGCGCATCGTTTGCTTCGCCAGTCTCGTCGAGCTGAGAAGTACAAGCGGCATCACTATCATGCTGTTCGTGGCCGGTTCGTCTCAACAGCTACGGTGCAGCAGGGCTCTGAGCCGGCAGAGGGACTGCCGCCAGCCCACAACAACCGCCTCCCGGCAGAGAACTGCAGAGTGCCCATTGCGCTGGGCCGAAAACTGTGAGTTTTTTTCGTCGTCCTCTGCAAGTTGCTCTTTGAGAGAGAGGAAAGGGAGTCGTGAGACGGGTTCTGCTAATGTTTGCTGCTGTGCATCTGCAACGCAATGCTACCATCCCTTCCCTGAGGATAAAACAACTACTCGCTCTCTCTTACGCCGTTCATACTCAGCTGATTGAGCCAATCTTCTGACTGTTTCTGCCCCCCAAAGTGATTTTCATCCTCTCTTGTTTGTGGTACTGCTCGCAGCGTAGCCTGATACAACAATTGGTGGGTGGTGATATTATCATCTGCTTCATCAATCTTTTTGTTATTGAGTGGAGATGTTCACAAAGTTCCTCACCAATGTCCGCCAGCTTCCCCCACGAACGAGCGACTGGATGACGCGTTTGGGCCCTGTTGCACTTCTTGGATATGGCTGCGGAATGCCCTCCAGTCCGCACAAGATCCTCTCACACTTTGATCAGTGCCGGCGGGATTGCGACTACTACGCGGAGATCACGCTGCAGGACAAGGCACCGGTGGAGTGCCCCCCAGAGACGGTCATGCTGATGCCGGTACTCAAGTGCGGAGCCATGGCGGAGGAATCGGCCGCTCCGGCAGAGTCTGGATCAACGGATGATTGGTATGTGGCGATGCGGGAGGCTACGACGGAGCTTCTGGAGAAGGGCTACGTGCCTCTGAGCGTGGGAGGAGATGGCAGCGCAACGCTCCCCATGGTTGAATCCTACAAGCAGCTATTTCCCGATGAGGATATTGTGGTGGCGCACTTTTCGGCCAAGCCTTCATTGGGCAATCCATCGGATCCTGTTCGCGTGCTCCTTGACAAGGGCTCCGTCAAGGGCGTGGTGAGCGTCGGAAACCGCTGCGTGTCGGTAGAGGATCGACGGACGCGCAAGACCCACAAGGTGCTTTACATGGATATGCATGCCCTCTTCGCCAAGGGCCTGTTCTGTGTGCGGGACATCCGCAATGACTATCCAGTCTTTATCAGTATCGACGCCGATGTGCTGGACCCGGCTTTTGCACCCGGAGTGCCATCTCCGCAACCTGGTGGCCTTTCTACACGTGAGTTTCTTCACCTGCTTCAGGCGATCCGCGGACCCAAAGTGATTGGCGTGGATATCCACGGCTACGACCCTTCTCTGGATCTGTGCCGAGGTGATGGACTTGGCTTAACGCAGATGGCACTCGCCAAAGTGCTCAAGGAGGCGGTTCTCAAGGCCTACACTATCTCCACAGTGACGGCCGAGGAAGGCATCGAGCGGGTGAAGGTGATGCAGCGTCAGGGCCAGCTGCCCAAGGATCCCTACCCAGACTTTTGAGAGCCCATGTAGCTGTGTGGCCCTCTCACATGATGGATTGGTTAAGGTGATGAAGTTTGGTGTGAAGAATTCATGACAATCACGATTTATGTGTGTACTGCCATGGTAAGCAGGTGTTGGTCTCTTCTGTCATGAACAAACAACTTCTGCTCTGTCATCTTCTCTTGCATGATGTTGTCTCTTTAGTGCTCTTGTTCATCAACTTCAAGTCTTCAACCACCCTTTAACAATCACAGACATGTCTAACGGCGCCGTCGTTGTTCACCCCAATGCGGAGACGCAGGATGAGATTGAGCGCGCGCGTGCTCAGTCCCGTACGATGGAGCTCCAGGTGGCTCGCCAGGAGGCCAAGCTTCGCCGCGCCACGGAGGAGAACGCCATTCTGGAGGAGCTCAAGGCTGTGAACGACATGATCCTGCAGAAGGACCCCGCCACCAACGTCCCCACGAAGAACAACTTGGTGGTGTCCATTGAGAAGAATACGGAGTTGGTGAGCCTGTACGATGCCATCAAGATGGAGCAGAAGCGCACCCAGCAGTACCAGGACGCTAGCGCTGCGACGGAGCAGGAGATCGATTTGGTAGAGAAGTCGATTGAGGACAAGAGTGCGCGTCTGGCGATTGTGAAGCGCGCCACGGGTTACGACGTTGACTTCAACCTTGCCCGCGGTGGTGCAGCCTCCCTCAACGAGTTCCTGGAGAAGAAGATGGTCATGACGAAGCTGCACGACGAGCAGAAGACGGTGAAGGCGGAGACCGATAGGCTGACGGAGGAGATTGAGAAGATCAACGAGATCCTGAAGGAACAGGAGCAGCTGGATGAGAAGTTCGCCGAGGCCAACCAGCAGAATGAGCAGAACACCGACGAGTACATCTCCCTCCTCGCCCAGCTCAAGAGCGCCCAGCAGATCGCCAAGAAGAAGGAGCGCCAGCTGGAGGCTCCCGTGGGCGATGACTACAAGGTCATCCGCCACCTCGAAGGAAGCAAGAAGGTGCTCAACAACGATCTCCAGAACCTCCGCCAGTCCCACGACAACAACATCCGCTCCATTGAGGCCCTAGATGCACGCATTGCGATGCTCGAGGGACGTCTTGCTTCCGTGAACTCCTACCTCGAGAAGGTGTTCCGCTCCGATACGGAGGAGATGAGCGGCATCGAGAGTGGCGCGACGGAGGTGTCCTTGATCCAGTTTGAGGAGCAGTGCAAGACCCTCAACACCAGCCGGGCCTGCAACGCCCAGCGCAACGAGCTCCTCGACCGCCACGATGCTCGTGTGGAGCAGCTTGAGCGCAATGTGGCCATTCTTCAGAAGGCGGTGGCATCTCGCGCCGTGTCCTCTCAGCTCCACGCTACCGAGAAGGATAAGGAGTTTGAGAAGCTCATGTCTCAGATGGACTTCATGAAGAAGGAGTTCGAGGATGACCGCCTTCGCCTGACGCAGGAGAACACCCAACTGGCTGAGACGCGCAATGTCTAAGCAGCTCCAGTACCAAACAGCTTTCAAAGGATGAAGATGGCGCTCAATATTTTCGTTTGTGTGCGTTGTGTACAAGGATCAGCCGCGACTAAGATTCAGCTTTGGATGCGCGTGATGTGTGCCGCCAACGGTCCGTTCGTAGCACCTCCCAGCCTGCCTCTATGCCGTGAATGATGCCCCGTGCTGGCATTCACCATCAGATGTCTGAGGCGTTTCACAGCACAGTTCATCATTCATCATCCTGAACCCAATCAGATGAGCGGCCATTAGGGGTATGAAAGGAAGCCAGCCGGGCAGTGCTTTTCGACCTTTGGAGTGAGTGGAGGTTGTGGCACGCCCATATAGGCTCCTGCTGCCGAAGGAGACTACGAGAGGTTAGTGGGGTGGTCGTAGCGGCTATCCTGTTGTTTTTTTGATCTCTGCCGTGCACGGTGCTCAAACTGTCTTATATACGAGCAAAAAAAAGAAGTGTGATGCGAGTAGGATGTTGACGAAGGATGTGTGGCGTGCGCGTGCTTGAGTGGTTGGGGGGCGAATCCCGTCCTTCACTGAACCACCGTTGCACTTCAGCATCATGATCCTTCGTTCATGCCATTGTCGTACCAGAGGAGGAAGGAAAGGAGTGGACCAAACATTTGTGTGTCCTGGAGGACTAATCATCGCTTCAAGGATCAATCCCCACCAAGAGCACAAAGGCAGCGAACGGAAGTGACGTACCCCATCACCTCCTCCTACCCACACTCCATCAGCGCGTCAATCGAAGAACCCCAATTAGCGACTGTACGTTGTTTTTTCATTCTGTTTTCAGTGCTTCCCAACTCACGTTTCATCTTTGGACGACCTGTCAGCTACCTACCCACTTATCCACAGTGTGGAGAGAAGAGACACCAAAGGCGAAGGGGGAGGTGGGAGTAGGCACCACGACAGCACCCACTCTCAATGTTTTTTTTACCCGTTTGTTTTTATTCCACCCCTGTTAAGTGAGTGAAGTGAACGACGTCGATCTCGGATTTTGATGTCACGTCGTCGTAGAAAATGGTTCAACCAAATCCTACTGACAACATTGATGAAGGGACGTTTCATGATGCTCCCCCACCTCTCCCGAGCTTTGCGGGCGGGGGTGGGAATCCATCATGTATTGCCAGCCATACCAAGCTGACGCACCGTTTGCAGTCACAATCCCTCGTTCTTCTCTTGTTTCTTCATTGCTTGTTCAACCACAAAAGCCTTAGAACACCTTCATAGCTACCTGTGCGTGGACGGTGCCCAACTATCATGGCAGCTCAACTTGTTGAGGCGGTGAAGTCCACCTACCATCTAAGTCTCTCCTGTGATTATGTTGAACGTGTCTTGAATCAACAGCCCAACATCACCGCACAGGAGGTGTACCGACGTGGGCTGCAGGAGCACCTGGCGGACATTTGTAGCACAACGGCGGCTCTGCCCTACGGCATCGCATCGCAGCCCAGCACCTCCTTCACGGAATCGGTGGTACTGCAGATCAGTACGGCACGAGACGCCACTCAGCCACTCCGGCCCTGCGCTGACAACACCGAGGAAGAGGCGCTCCTGTTGGCAGCGAACCAGCGCTCTGGGAACCCCAAGCGGCTTCTTCGCTTGACCTTAACCGATGGTCATAGTGAGATCCCTGCGCTGGAGCTGACAACACTCCGCCGCTTCACGAGCATTCCCATTCCAGGGGAGAAGATTCTCATCAAGAAGGGGGCGGAGGTCCGCAACGGTGCCATCCTTCTGCAGGAGGAATCAATCGAGCTCCTTGGTGGAGAGGTGACTCATCTCAAGAAGGAGTACCTCGCCCAGCGCAGACGTGCGGAAACGGGCATGACGCTGACCACAGGGCTCAGCGGGGCACCACAGTTTGAGCCGCTGGACTGCACACGCAGTCAGGCGGGAGGGCGACCTGCCGCCCATCAGGACCCATCAGCGATGGGTGGAGGCGGTGGGGGGTGGGGCCGTGGACGAGGTCAGCAGAGCCACGGTGGCGGCCGCCGTGGAGGTGGCGGAGGCGGCAATCAACGTGGTGGAGGTCGAGGCTATGGTGGCCCCCCACGTGGTCGTGGCGGGAACGGACCAGCACGCGGGCGCGGTGATGGCGGTCGAGGCTACTACGGTGGTCGTGGTGGGGCATCCTATGGAGCCCCCTATGCTGCCGCGATGTAGCGTTTGTGCGTGTGTGTGTGTGTCTGCACCATTGGCCCTGCATCCACTCTCACTCTTCAGGACTACCGACTGTCGTTCACACTACGACATTCTAATCCCACTCTCTTGTTGAATATGAACTTCTTTTACTGCGAATTGGTGTTGTGCTTCTCATTTTCATTGTTCGCTTTCATCTTCATTCCTTGTTGTGTTGTTTAATTGTGTATAAGGAAGCAGTTCTTAGCTCAACCTTCATTCTCTATACCCCTTCTTTCCAAAAACTCTCTTCCTCTCACTTTTTGTGCGCGGTCGAGAACAACAACAAATCCCACCCCCAAACAACAATCCCAACTTCAATCACCTCATTCGTGATGCCTGAATCTGGAATGCGCGCTGTGATCCTCGTCGGAGGCTTCGGCACCCGTCTTCGCCCGCTGACGCTGACCGCCCCCAAGCCCCTCGTGCCCTTCTGCAACAAGCCCATGATCATCCACCAGGTAGAGGCCCTCAAGGAGGCTGGAGTGACGGAGGTCATTCTCGCCGTTGCCTACCGCCCCGAGGCGATGAAGGCGGAGATGGATGCCTGGGCGGAGAAGATTGGCGTTTCCTTCGTCTTCTCCGTCGAGGAGGAGCCCCTAGGAACGGCCGGCCCCCTTGGCCTTGCCCGCGATATTCTCATGCAGGATGATCAGCCCTTCTTTGTGCTGAACTCCGACGTCACCTGCCCCTTTCCTCTCAAGGAGTTCCTGGCCTTTCACCGGAAGCACGGCAAGGAGGGCAGCATCATGGTGACCAAGGTGACCGACTGGGAGAAGTACGGTGTGGTGGTGTACGACCAAAACGACTGCCATATTGAGAAGTTCATGGAGAAGCCCAAGACCTTCGTGGGTGATCGCATCAATGCGGGCATCTACGTCTTCAACAAGAGCATCCTGAAGCGCATCCCCCCTCGCAAGACCTCCATTGAGAAGGAGATCTTCCCCGCCATGGCTCTGGAGAAGGAGCTCTACGCCTTCAACCTGGAAGGCTTCTGGATGGATATTGGCCAGCCCCGCGACTTCATTCTGGGGATGGGCAAGTTTCTTCCGGCCCTTTCATCATCCCACCGCTGCTCCACCGATGTTCTAACCGAGGCAAGCGTGAAGGGGAAGAACTTTTCCGTGCAAGGAACCGTCATTGTTCATCCTAGCGCCGTCGTTGAGGATGGCTGTGTGCTTGGACCGAACGTCTCCATTGGTGCGGGATGCCACATTGGTTCTGCGTGCCGCATCAGCAACTCTGCCATCTTTGAGAACACCAAGGTTGGGGCGGGCTCCTTCATTGCCCAGAGCATCGTGGGCTGGAACAACCACATTGGTGAGTGGTGCCACATTGAGAACTTCGCCGTTCTCGGTGATGATGTCGAGGTGAACTCGGGCGTGGTGGTCAACGGCACCCGGGTGCTCCCCAACAAGGGCTTGTCCAAGAACTACTTCGAACCTGAAATCGTCATGTAGTGACCTGGACCCTGTGCTGAGGCATACGGCATGGTTTTGCCAGCCTCTTGCATTCGCACACACACACACAACCCTACCCCCACACTTATCGAACACAATTCTCTCTGCATTATCGAAGGAAAAAGACGCTTTTGTTTTTCTTTGCTTTTTCGTCCACGTTTGCTTTCGATGACGGCAACCACGCTGGCGCGCTGTGTCATCCGGTAAAGAGGACCTTTTCCCTTCTCTACTTCTCCCCTTTTTTGTACTATGCTTGTGCTTTTTTTTTCCCCTATATACGATTGCTTGCCACAGCATATGTAGTGAAGTTGGGGGAGATGGGGAAGAATATATCTGGGAGAACCTCTTGTGCCACAAATTGTCAGGCATGGGAAGAAAAAAAGGCAGGTGGTTCTATCACATTGAGCAGAAGCGGAGGAAGGCTTCCGCTTTTACGACGGTTTGCTTGCTCTTCCTGCCCCACTGCTTACGCGCAAGTTATGAATGCGGAGGCCGTGTAGGTGGTGGAGTCATGCCTTGTTCCTCAAGTGACGTAGGTACAGGAATACAAGCACGAGGTAGTAGTGACACCAAGAGGGGCTGAGTCGACCGGGGGTGCGTTGGGCTGAACGCTCACACGCACCATCAAAAGGGGGAGAAACACATGGGTATTATCGATTATGGTGGTAAGGCGCAGCTTTTTTTTTTTCGTTCTGGAGAATGTCAGTGGGTAGTGTGGCGGGAGGAAGTGCTTCCACACATACGCACTACAACAAAACGCTTTTTTCTACTGTGTTGGCTGGCGCACTTCCCTCACATGCAGTGGCTCGAATTGTACGACACTGTACCCGTCCGTTTCAGCCGTTGCGCTGATTGTCAGTTCACGCGCCACCAGTTTCGAATACCTTGTGTTCCGTCACCGTCGATCTTGTTTTCGTCCTTTTCTTCGTTCTGTGCTTATCGCTCTGAATTTTGGTTGGCCGTGGATGGTTTGGCTCCCTCGGTGACCTCCCTCTCTAACTACCTCCTTCCTCGAACGCACATACACGCTGCTCGAACTCCTTTGCCTCGCTCACGACTGCTTCCACCCAGAAGAACAGAGATGAGAGAGCGGAACATTTTTTGATGTGAGCAGTTCCCAACGTGAGCGTGCGCATCTTTGGATGTGTGTTGGGCTCACCTGGAAGTTGGTCGTCTTCTTTGTTTTTTTGTCACTTTTTCGTTTCGCCTCCCCTCTCCCCGCTCACGACACTTTCTGTCTTGAAATTTTCTTCCTCCCATCGATTTGCAGCTCGTGAAGAAGGAACATGCCTATGGATACTTGAGTGTGTGTGTGTGCGTGTGTGTGCAGCTGATGAGAGGAAATCTTCGAACGTGGGTTGATTTGGTAGTGTCCTCGGCTCTTTATATTCGTCAACGGCATTCTGCATCCTTCCGCAGCGTTGGCGCACCATCGTTGTTCCTCATTCACTGCCGACAACCGACAACCTGCAGAACGTGCTTGGGTTGTTTCTACCTCAACGCATTTCGTACGTTCGACATGTGCTCCACCACCCGACTCTCTCTCATGCACCTCTCCTCTCATCAGCACCGTGTGGACGAGAGTTTGAGGCATATGTGGGAGAGATGTAGCACACGATCTATCCACGTGGGGCTGCTTTCTTTTTTTTTTCTGACTTCTTTCTTTTTCCCCTTCCCCAGGATCAACTCCTTTTTTCTTTGTATTCGGTATATCTCTATTCGTTTTTCTCGTCGTGATGGTCCTCCCCTCACGAGGTGTGAGAGAGGTGGGTGCAGCGCAAGTGCCAGAAATTGGCTGAGAGCAAGAACAAGAGACACAAGCAATCACCAACGAGCATCTGATCTTCTTCAGAGCAGGAGACTAACGCAGGGAGATCAATGTCCCAATCGTTGTATCAGTCGTACGATGCTGCATTTTCTCCCCCTCCCCTCTTCATTCGTCAATAAACACGCACCCCTGCACACACACACACACACACACCATGATAGCTTCTTGTTGACTCCAAAAGTTGTAGTGGTTTCTTTTTCACTTTCTTAGTTTCTTTGCAACACCCCTTCACTATAACTACTTGACCACCGCATGCCTTTGTTATGCCTGACGAGCCCAAACCTTCTTCCAGCGCCGAGGAACTGCGTAGCCTTCGTGCGCTCTGGCTGCAGATTCGCAAGGAGGAAGGGGCCAAGACCCTGCACCAGACGGAGCGGTGGCTCCTCTTTCTCCATGGCATGGAACATTTGATAACCTCCCCAGACCACCCCTCCTTGCGAGAGGTGGTGGATCACAGGGAGGAACTGTGTGGCGCACTCGCCCGTCGCTTTGCGGGGCACGGCCACAAAATTCTTGAAGCTGCCAACGCAGACGTCGTGGCTTCGACCGCGTCAGACCCCCTCATGAACCTCCTTCTATCCTCCATCTTGGCTATTCTCTCACGGAGGAACCTTCCCAAGTCGGAGGTGATTCTCCTGTCTCGAAGCTACGAGGTGTGCGGCCAGCACAACCTCGTCCACCTCGCCATTTCCCTGCATGGCCAGCTCATGGAAGCACTAGGAGATGGCGTGGCGAGTGACGAGCAGATGGATCAGGTGGCGGAGGTGGATGGCAAGTATCTTGCCCTGGCCAAGAGCATCCTGAGCTGCCCACAACGTGAGCTCGTTCGCCGAAGCCTTGCCGAAGGCACCACCCTCTCAGCTCTGGAAAAGAGTGTGGCAACCTTCATCACGGCCTACACTCGACCCTTCAAGCACTGCGATCGCCTAGCACAGGCCTCCTTGGAGCTCTTCCACGTGCTGCTGCTCTTGGCACCGCGTAAAGAGGCCGTGGAGAGCGTGCTGGTGCGTCTCGAGAGTGTTGTGGATGGAACACCAGCAGCTGGCTTAGCCGCAGAGCGGGGCCAACTGAGTGTTGCCAGCATCACCTGTATGATGGAGTGCATCGTTACTGCGAAGGAATTCATCGGCTTTCGCTCACCCGAGTCGTTGAGCACCACCTCTCTTGCCTCTGCTATTCTCGCGCTGGAAGCGTGGCTGGATGATCAGCCAGCCCTCTGCGATCGACTTGTTGCGTGCCTCCACATCATGGCCGTGCGCCCACGCACGCCCTACACCTCCCCTACCCCTTCGGCATCCACATCTCAACCAACCCCTGAGAGCAAGCCTGCCGGGCTGCTACAACTCCTGCAGCCATCCATTTTTCACGCGCAAAAGCGCCTCGTTGGGGCGCTACTCTCCGCCGTCGGGCCCTCCACGGGCCACACATCTACACACGCGGCCCCTCAGCAAGTATATTGCCCCGACGTGGTGGATTGCATCAGCCAAGTCTTCGTCTGCAGCTCACGAAGCCAAGTGACGACTGCCTTCGGGCGTGAGCTCCTGCAGCTGCTTGGCGCGCCAGGCGTCTCAGTGGAGTTCCGTCGGTCGGTGTTGCTGGCCTGCCTGGAGAGTGCGGGAACCATGGGCGACCTTCACTGGCACCTGCTGCTGGATTTCTTGCAAGAGAAGTGCAGCGGGGAGGAAGGCACGCCCATCGTTGCCGCCCTGCTCCACTGCATGACGCACAGCCCGCAGACCTTCTCCTCTCCCTTCTCTGCAGCCTTGGTACTTAACTACTTGCTTCAGCACATGAGCAAGTGCGAGCTGGCAGGATGGATGGCCGAGAAGGGAGTTCTGAGCGCTGGTGTGGAGATGGTGCGCTGTGCGGTCACTGCACCACCGGCGTCCAATGACGATAGTGGCTATGATGAGCAAGTTGGGGTGCTGGCACAGAAGCTCTCGAGCCTAGTCTCCATGTCTCTCAGCTCAACCTCCGAGGCGCCATCTTCCGTGATGGTGACGTGCACGCAATCCGTGCTTGACATCATGCTCCACGCCCGTACCAACGCCCACCGCTTTGAGCTCACCTTCCGCGTCCTCCTCCAGCTCTATCAACGCATGGCAAGGCGGTGTGGCTGCCGGGCGTTGGTGCAGGAGATTGCTCGGGTATCTGATAGCCATCCATGGCATCCCAACACCTCCTTTCTTCTCGCGCTCTTGTCGTCTGTGCTCCCGCCCGGTGGGCTGGAGGCCATCCACAACAACGCGATTGAGCTCCTCCTCTCCATGGTGCCCAACCTTGACGACAGCCATAAGGCGGAGCTTGATGTCTTCTTCATTAGTCGCGCGCTGAGCCTCCTGCTGCCACCTGTGCGGGATAGCGACATTTGGACTGCCGTGGAGGCATCCCTGCGCCCAGAACAACAACACGTGCAGGTGCTGGTGGACCTCTGCAGCGGCGCACTGCATTCCACCACGGCGCGACGCGCAACGGACCACTACCTCCATCACCATGATGATGATTCAGAGGTGATGGCCTTCCGGTCCAACATGACCCTGTGTGAGGGCTGCAGCGTACCGACTGTGGTGTTTGGTGAGCTCGACCGACCTCTGCACATCCTGATGCAGTGGGCCACAGCGGCTGCAGAATCCGACCCGCTGGGCCCCTCCATGGCGAAGCTCGCCTTGGCCTTTATCCGCCAAACGCGCGCTGTTCTTCCCCTCTCCATCCTCGGCCCATTCTGTGAGCGCTGGCGAGAGGGCATGTCGGTGCTGATCAGCTCCGCCGACTCTCTGCACGGGCTTGCACCTTATCTCATCTCACCCAAGGAAGCTTCCGCAGAGGTGCTGCGGGAGACGCAGGAGGTGTGGTTGGGCCTCCATGATCGCCCCCTCCTCAACGCCATCCACCTCGGTCAGTCAGGCGGGATAGCGGGGCGGGTGGATTCACGACACCTCCGCTGGCCATTGAGCGAGGGCTTTGCCATCGCCACGTGGCTGCGTTGGTCCCTGTTGCCACGGCAGCAAACCTTCCGCCTGTCCGTGTGGCAACTGCGCTATCGTCTGCCCTCGCTACTCACGCTGGAGTTCATGGTGGACGTGGAGAAGCGCTGCTGCTTCTACACCCATCAACATGAAAATCAAGCCTCGCAATCCGTGGAGCTCCCCTTCATCCCACCAGATGTGTGGGTGCATGTCGTCATCAACCACCACTCCCCCAAACTCTACCAGGCGAAGCTGGAGGTGCTGTACGACGGCGTTCCTCGGGCTAGCGCTGACGTCATGTACCCGCCAATCCCGAACTCGGGCATAGCAGGTGCCTCTGCTACGACCTCTGTGAAGAGCCTCCACGTGTGTGTGGGTGCGGCGGATGGCTCGCCCAACCTTGGCACCCACCTCTCCATTGCCTCGCTGGAGCTCTTCCGAAGCAGTCTCCGAATGAGTGAGGTTGTCGGGCTCTACTGCTGGGGCACAGAGCCCTCCAGCATGGATGGCCATGTCCTGCCCTTGGCTGAGGCTCCCATCCTTGGCAGCCGAGTCCTTCGGTGGATTGAGCTGCAGCCAAAGCTCCTCTCACTGGGGGACCTCTCGGCAGAGAGCCCCCGTCTCACTCCGCCGATTTATCAAGCCACATTGCTCAGACTGCGTGCTCGATCTGTTGCCATGACAAACACGAGGATAGACTATCTCAACGCCAAAACGTGGGGGCTCATCAATGTGTCGTCAGGGAATGGAGGGCCGCCACTCCCACCATGTGTGCTGCATGGGTGCTATGCCCCGATTCATCGACGGCACATCACCTACTCCGATGGGCTCTTGTCTCTTGGTGCGTTGGAGGAGTGGAGAAGCTGGATGCTGCACATCGAGGGGATGGATGCTCATGGAGATGCAGCAGCCTGCGCCATGGCTGCCCAGCTTGCTCGTCAGCTCGTCCAAGTCGTGGGCCGCTGCCTCGTCAACCGCTCCGAGGCGATGGAGATGCGCTGGGAGCAATTCATAACTGCCTTGGCAGAGCATGTCCTCTCATTGCCGTTCCTCTATCTCCACCGCAGCGAGGTGCTCGAGAGCCTTCTGGAGGTCGCCATCCGTCAGGTTGGCGTCGATGGGCAGCCCGTCGTGTACTGCAGCACCCTGCTTGGCCACATCTTCCTTAACTGGGGAGTGATGAGCCACATGCCAACGGAGCTGCTGCGAGTCGTGCTGAGACAGCTGGAGATGTTGGTGGGAGACTCCAACGCGTACCGCATCGTGAATGTTCGACGGCTTCATCACGCGGATTTTTTCAATGGCTACGTCTGCGGGCTCTTCCGTCATGTGCTCCCCCTCTCCGTCCTCGGCCCAGCCATGAAGGTGGTCTTCTACTCTTTGCTGGCAGATGGGCCGCGTGGCCAGTTGGCGATGCAGATGTTGCAGCTCTGCGCGCTCTCCATCCCACAAGAGGGTGACCGATGGAGCCCAGGGGCACCACTGGGGAGCACACTCTTCTTCGTGGGTATACACTACATTGCCTTGGTACGGAATCTCCTCCTCAAGACGGTTGGGGATGTGTGGGATGTGTGGCCAGCAAGCACACGGCAAACCTTCGCTGAGACCATGACGGAGCATTTGCCAGATTGCTGGTATCGCACCATGACCTCCGCCACATCTCACCCGGTTTCGGCGGTGTTGAGTATGCGCTGCTTCATGATGTGCTTCCTCTACTCCCCGCGCTTCCGCGAGGCCCACACCATGGAGAGGAGTCTCGTTCTGCTCGACTCCATCGCTTCCCACGCTCAGCAGCCCGATCTACTGCGGTGCATTCACGGTGGTCTTCTCGGCCAGGTCTGGAGCATGCAGGACGGCGGACTCGCTCCATCTGCCGTTGTTGCCCCACCCCCACCCGCCAAACTTGCTGAGGTGCAGCCGTTGCTGTTGATGTGCCTCCATCTCATCAAGATACGCTCGCTGCTGCTCCTGCGCACGGAGGTGATGGTGGAGGCACCCGTTTCCACGCACACCTACTTCCTTGATGCGGAAGCGCTCGCTCTCCAGAGCAGTAGCCAATCATGTCCTCGCCTTCGACGATGGGCCGTTGCTGTGCGCTGTTGCGTACGCCTACGACGATGCAGAGAAGTGGGTGCAGAGGATCCATCGCCACTGAGCCCCATTGTGCAGCACCGCGTTGCTGTATCGACGTTCTCCAACACCCTCATGACCTCCATCGTGGAGATTCTGGATTGGGCTGCACTTCACTACAAGTGCGATGGAGAGCTGCGCAAGGCGATGTTCCGCACAGGCTATCACACCAACCTCATCAATCTTGCCGCCTGGCCGCTTCTGTGTGCCATCAAGGGTGGCACGGCGGGGTACGTTGACCCGAGTGCCATCGTCATGGGGCCCTCGGTAGACCTGCCCACGAGCAGCTCCTCCTCGGATAGTGGCGTGGAAGTTGGGGATAGTGATGAGCTGGACGTTGCTGCGGAGGCGGAGGCGTCCACGACGACGGTACTTCCCACCCACTCCAAGAGCTACAACATGGATAACGTGATACCCGTGAGTGGGATGGAACGTGTGTTCGATGCTTGCCGAACCCTGTTCCTGACCCACGCGGTGGAGCGTTTTGCTACATCGGAGCTCATCTTTGTTCGTCAAGGTGTGCGTCTCACGAAGTTCGTCGCGTCCCTTCACCAAAATCTATCCTCGGAGCCCGCTGGGGTGGGGAACATCGCCAAAGACCTCCGCGCCGCATTCCTGTGTACGGTATGGCTGAAGGCCGCGGAGCAGTGTTTGGACGGCACAGACAAAGCCACGACCCACGCCCACCGAAATGCGGTGATGATGGCAAAGTATGTTGTGGATCGTCTCATGAGTGGGGAGGCGGTCCCACCACGTGGGGTGGCCAACTATCTCATCTTCCTCCTCTGCAAGTTCCACGACTGGGGTGATACCCCGCGCATCATCCACGGCTACTTCTTCACGTGGCTGCTTGGCATTCTCAGCAACTCCTTTCATGCGCGCGATGCTGGACGCGTTCAGGGCTCCATCCGCATCGCCTACACCTACATGGACACACTCTTCTCCTCCTCGGTGCTGACCTCATCCGGCTCGGTGGGCCAGCTGCTGAGGCACTTGCTCGAGACGACTGAGGCGTTCGCGGGTCTTCCCCAGTCAGAAGGGATGGACGAGAGTGGGGCGGAGCTGGCCTCGTTGTGGTTGTCTCTCCTGACAACATCCAAAAACGCCGTGGGGCCAACGTCGATGCGCCATCTTGACAGCTCCCCGCTACTCATGGCGGGGCTGCAGCTTCTTCTGCCGCCCACTCCCTCCAAGCCCTCATTCGTGGCGTGGCTCCGCAACAACGTGGACAGCATTCAGGCCGCCCACGAGCACTTCCGCGTCTTCTTTTTTCGGGATATGCGCAGGGGAGAGGGGGCAAGCCATGCCCATCTTCTCCGACATACCACGTCCTCCACTGAACGTGCCTACGCCGCGCAGTACCGCCGTCAGTGGGCTGCCGTTCAGGAAAGTGAGGCGGCGTGGATGAAGACATGTCTCACCTCCACCGCCGTGGACCTCGCCACCCTTCGCGCGTCTCCCAACTTCCCATCTCCGTGCATGGCGGATTGGATCGCAGAGAATAGGCCTACCCGTTGGCACCTCCACGACAATGGCATGGCGGGCCGACGAGAGCGGAGCGCCATCTACCCTGACGCGGCCTACACCACGCCACTCTCTGCCCACGTTCGCTATCCGCCACCCGCCATGATCTCCTTTCGCCAGGTTGGGGAACTCTCGAGCCTTGGTCTTCAGGCCAACGCCACTGCACTTCTGTGCCGACTGTGCCACCTTTCTTCTCCCGCTCAGCTCCTGTGGGTGGGCAACGTCTATCTTGTGGTGGGCTCGGACTGCTATCCATGCACGACGGTCGTGACGGAGGCGGCGGTGGTGGTTGTGAGCTGCTGCGAGGTTACGCGGGATGGGGGAATCTGCATCGCACGTGCCCGCACCCACACCGCCACGATGAAGTCAAGCCTCCGCCCATCGCTGATGGTGGAGACCCTCCGCCGTTTGCTTCCCTCCTCCTCGGAGGCCTTCATGACGAGCTCCAAGGCCGCCTTCCGGCACTCACAGTACTATCGCCAGCTGCAGATGCGGACCTCTGCCGATGCAGCCACGGTTGTGTGGCGTCTTCCGCTGGGCCACCTCACCACCCTCCATCACCGCCATTTCCAGCACATGCCCGCTGGGCTGGAGCTGGAGATGGAAACGGGGGAGCGCTTCCTGCTTGTAGCGCTGGATGAGGAGCTCTCCTTGTCCAGCCCATCCAGAGACAAACTCCAGCAAGCGCTGCAACGTGCGGCACCCCACGCGGCCTGCGAGAGCTTGACCACCAAGAGGACCCGGCTGGAGATGCATACACGTCAGTGGCGACGTGGGCAGCTCACCAACGCGGACTACCTCCGGTCCTTGAATGATGCTGCTTCGCGAGCCGTCACCGACCTGGGGCAGTACCCCATCGCACCATGGGTGCTGACGGACTACGCCACTTCCGCAGTGGACCTGGGCCAGCCAGCCCACTTCCGCGACCTGACAAAGCCGGTCGGGGCCCTTGACAGCGGACGAGCAGAGAAGCTACAGCGGCGCTATGCCGAGTGGCCCGCCGAGAGTGAGGAACCACCTTTTCATCATGGGACGCACTACAGCAGCTGTGCCATCACCCTGCACTACCTCCTCCGTCTTGAACCCTTCACGGCGGCCTCCGAGCGCTTCCAAGGGGGGCACCTTGACATGCCGGAACGTCTCTTCCATAGCGTCCAGGAGGCGTGGGAGGGAAGCAGCGGACCTGGCACCGGGGATGCGAAGGAGCTCATTCCTGAGTTTTTCTCGCTTCCCCACTTCCTCCGCAACGACAACGCCGCGAGCCTCGGTCAGCGCAGTGACGGTACCATTCTTGGGGATGTGGTCCTCCCGCCCTGGTCGAGCAGCAATGCGGCGCGCTTCGTTCTGGTCCACGGCCTTGCCTTGGAGAGCAGCTGTGTCAGCCGGACGCTGCATGAGTGGATTGACCTCATATTTGGCCACAAGCAGCAGGGTGCGGCCGCTGTGCGAGCCCTGAATCTCTTCCATCACTTGTCCTACCGCGAGGGGATCGAGCGCGCCATCACGGCGGCCACGAGCGAGGAGGTGCGTCAGTCCATCGTCTCCTCTGCCGATCAGTTTGGACAGACCCCGCCACAGCTCTTCACTCGACCTCATCCCTCACAAACAAGCACACCCTTGCCCACCCTGCAGAAGCACTTCCTGAGCCACCTCCGAGACATCCAAACAGTCCAAGAGCGGAATGTTGTGGTGCATGGCAGGCCCAACGCGTCAGTCGATCAGCTGGAGTGGGTGGACGGCGCCTTTCATTGTGGGGCCGGTGGACGCCATGCCCTCTCGTCGGGGAAGGACACGACGTATTCCTACGTGACCAAGGTTGATGCCGTGGGCTGCTTTTCTGGGGCGTTGCTGCTCTACTTCTGCACTCCAGCCATTCATCAGTTGGGCTGTGGAAGCTTTTCCTGCCTGAATGCTTCCGCTGGTGTGATCTACGTTGGTACCGATGCTGGAATTGTTCTCGTCTTTGTTCGCGGCCGACATCGGTGCTGCTTCAACCTGATCTCTGTCCTGCACCCACCAAGTGCCCATCGGAGTGCAGTGTTGTTGTTGCGTAGCTTCTCGTGTGGCCGTCTGGTAGCCACCTACGAGCGCGATGCGCTTGTCATGGGGTGGCAGACCTCCCTCTTCGCACCCATGATGGCCTTCACCTTAACCGCCGTGATGGGGGAGGACCGATCTCCGGTTTCAGCCGTCGTGTACGACCATCAACGGAACGTCTTCATTGGTGCTAAGTTGGAGTGGATCATCATTTTTGCAAGCGATGGAACTATGCTAAGCAGCTTTCACATGGCGCAGCAGATGATGAGCTGCGTTCCGGAGATGCCCGAGGCGAGCTGCCTCATCTCAACCCTCGCGCTGATGAGTGTTAGCTCCTTTGATGAGGAAAACATGCTTGTCGTTGGCCACCAGAGAGGCCATTTGACCTTCTGGGTGATGAAGTCTGCTACCGAGATTAGCGAAGGTACCCCAACGGCTGAGATCCTTGCCGTGAAACGCCTGCTGCTGCCCGTCCTCTCCTTCCCACACCCCGTACGATCCATATGCCCCATCCCGATGAGGTGTAGCCTTGGGGTTGGTCTAGCAAATGGAGAGATTCACCGTATTCAGTTCCCACTTCCCGAGACGGACTCCTCCGATAGCGACTGAGAGGCGTACATGTGTGATGGTGGCGAACATGTTGCCCAAAACACTTTGCTGATTGTTTGATCTGCAACTTCATGTATATGCACTGACCGTCTCCCCATGGACGTACACGCAACTGTGAGCTGCCTGGACCTACGCCCATCCTACTGAACTACCTCCTCCCCCTCTCTTTTCAAATACTTCTAGTAGCTGCATTCTACTTCTTGGTTGTTAGGTGGGCTTTGCTTCTCCTCTCGTCATCCTACACCGCTGCCTCGTGTTTTCGCATTTGCAATTCACCCCGCCGCCCTCTATCCATCACACAACACACACACACACACGTTTCTTCCTTCCTGCCACATCTTCCATCGTAACCCATGGCCGAGGTCTTCGTTAACGCAACGTCCTACGACGCCATGTCCACCCTAGATGAGCCCGTGAGCACTACCCTTCTTCGCGACGCCCGCGCTGTAGGCCGCAAGCTCATCGCCGTCGTGGCGCCACCCCTCAGCGATGGCGCAGAGCTGCGGGAGTGGGACCTCTGGGGGCCCCTCTTTCTCTGCCTCACCCTCGCATCCATCCTCGCCGCCTCCGCCAAGTCCAGTCAGGGTGGTCTCGTGTTTTCTGCCGTCTTCGTCATTGTCTGGGCCGGCGCTGCGGTCGTTACGTTGAATGCCAAACTTCTCGGCAGCAACGTGTCCTTCTTCCAGACGGTGTGTGTGATGGGATATTGCATCGCCCCCATTTGCCTCGCTGCCATTCTGGCCTTGGCCATCCCCTTCTTCCTCGTCAATCTCCTCCTCACGGCCCTCGCCTGCGGATGGTCCTGCTGGGCCTCCCTACGCTTCTTCCGCGGCACCATTGGCGCAGACAAGGAGCTTCTTGGCATCTACCCAGTAGGACTATTCTACTTCTTTATGTCATGGATGGTTGCTGTCGGCATCTAGCATCAAGGCAGACTCCGCGAAAATCCACCACACACCCAACGCAAATGCAGATGGAGTAGTAGCTGTTGCATAGCTGTTCTCCCCACATCCGCACCTCCCTCTCCATGATATTCGTGCTCTTGCGTAAAAAAACAAATTTGCTGTCGTGCATACACCCTCATCACACACCTCCACTGCTCCTGCAACCCACTTCCTTCCACCCTCTTCTACTCTACCACCACCACTCACCACATTCGCACTTCACTCACAAAATTAAATTTCATCCAACAACACTGAATTGCTCTATTTCACTGACACTCAGTAGCCACAACCAAAGCACAAGTGTACTACTGCCCTGAAGTCACGTACTCAACACAAACCGAACACGTAAAAGTAACCCTTTGTTTGATACGTACTACAACTACCGGCATCTGACTGGCATACAGCTACGAAGCGGCGGTTGTGTGGGATGTGTATGGAGCAGAGGGTGGTGTTGTGTATGTGAGTGCGTGTTTCGTTGTGGCAATGCCCTTCTCTGTGCTGCATGATGGGGTTCGAATGCGTTTGGCGATACCAGTTTGCCTCTACGTGGGAAACGCTCCAAAGAACTGCACACCTCCGAATATCTCACACATACGTACGTTTGCGTGTGTGCGTGAATGTGGTTGTGGTGTGCTGCTTCCTCCTCCTCCTCATCCTACTTTACAACAACGACAGCACGCAGCTGTGATTATAGATGGATTCTTTGCTACAGGTGATCAGTGCGATATGACCTTACAGTCCAACAACCAACCAAGATCTATGAGCTGCATGTGTAAACTGTGTAGATGCGCGTTGCGCTCTGCCTCCCTCCTCTTCCTCTCTCTGTCCCTCCTCTCCCTTCCCCTCCACCTCCCAAATTATACCCACCTCGTTGGTGTGATTGAGAGAAACGTTGTGGCGCATGATTACAAAACGGACTTTTGAGTCAAATACAACACCACCGAATCTCCGCTTGTGGACTACGTCCCCCGTGTCTGAGCCCCACTTTCTCTCCACCTCAACTTCACTTACCACATTTCCATGAATAGTTCTTCAGCACGGTTGTGGTGGGGAATGGTTTGGGAATGTGCTTTGAATGATGGTGCGTTTTTTTGTACTGACATGAGGTGTGTATTGTTTGTGAATCTGGTGGTCAAATATGTGTAGATTAAATATTTTCTTTCTTTTGCGTATCTTTTTGTGGTGAAGGTAAGAGCGTTATTGCAGTGTAGTAGCTAGGAGAATGAGAGCAAGCTCAGCACAGTGGAGTGTTGTGCGACGGTGTGCGGTGCTACTGAATCGTGGCTCCCACAAGATTGTTATTCCAATGAGTCCAGACGCAGGAAATGCTACCCATGAACGAGTTCGTGACGCACGTCAGTTGCCAAGAAATGTGTCAGAATTTATGGACCGCTCTTCATCGGCTGCGTTTGAGCGTCAGCGTCAGCTGGTGTCTGTGCGCGAGGCAACGGATGCGGCCACGGAGCAGTTGTGGCGCGATTCAAAACCGCACCTTCGCAAGCAGGCCAAGTTGGTGGAGGAGTTAGGCGTGGAAGGTGCTGTCAGAGAGACGCTTCAGCCCACAACGGTGTCTTTTGCTGCACAGCTGAAGCAGCGACCTCTGGACCGGGCCATTTTGGAAGAAATCTACGTTGGCTTACATGGCCGCCGTATTGAGCGAAAGCTGAAGAAGGGCGTCTCGTGGGAGCACTGGATCGCTAAGGGTGAGGGCACCTCACCCATCTTCACAACCTCCGCCAATGCCCAGCAAACATTTGCCTTTGGCGGCCACATTCGACTGGTGGGTAGTGCGGCGCACCCCTCACTCTTTCCCAATGTTCCAGTGAAGGGCACAGCCCCAGTCGCTCGCTCACCCTCACGGAAGGCAGGTTCGCACGGAACTGATGCGCGTGAGACGTTGTTGCCGGAGGTGGCCTTCATTGGGCGTACCTCCAGCGGCAAATCGTCCTTGGTGAATGCCATTGTTAATGCCATGGTGAGCCCCTATGGCCATCTTCGTGGAACAACGCGCGAGGTGCGCTTCTACAACGTTGCAAATCGGCTGATGTTGGTGGATTGCCCGGGCTACGGCTACTACAATCCGGTATCATGCACCTCGATGGATGCCGAGAATGCCGTTCGTACGATGCGGGCCTACCTTCAAAGTGGCAGCACACGTCAGCACAAGGCCCACCGCGAGGCGAGCAGTGACAATGCGCATGACAGCGGAGACGGAAACCACCGAGCCAAGCCACCACACGGACGCAATATCAAGCGTGTGTTTCTGTGTGTCCCAGCACGTGGCCTCCAACACACCGATGTGGAGTACTGCAACTTGCTGGAGGAGTTGGGGATTCCCTTCACGGTGGTTCTGACAAAAACCGACGCTGCACCGATTCGTTTCTTGGCCCGCTTAACCGACCACATCCGCTGCCAGCTGCTACAGTACAAGCAGTGCAAGGAGCTCATGCTGACGAGCTCCCTTCGTATTGCTGGGATTGACAAGATGCAGGAGCTCATCTCCTCCATGTCGGCGAAGCCGGATGCGCTACACGGTGCCACCACTGACTTCAGCTCCATCGTATGAAGTTCAAGCACCTCACTCTTTCTCTCACACACATACTGTCATAACATTCCAACACTTCGAGTAACAAGGATGCTGAACCTGCACCTGTTGTGTGCCGCTGCTGAGGTCGGACATCTCTCGACGTGATGCATTTATTTCCTCCTCTTCGTCATTTATCTTCACAGTAGTCCATTCAACGGAGACCCTCTACAACACACACCAAGGGTCCCGTTAGTTTTTTGCCGCTATCGTAGCACCAACAACACACACTTTCCCTCGCTGACCGTCTCTACAGCTCTGGGTGATTGGCGACATTCCTCGTCATCTTCGTGAGCACCAATTTGGAGGTTATACCAACATTGCACCTCTTCGTGCACGCAGGGTCTCACTCGTTCTTTTTTGTTGCTTCCTTCTCTTTTTATTGCACTTGTGCTGACATGGACCGTGGCCGTCTAACCGTTAAGTTTGATGGGCTCATCCATCTTCAGTGCTCCGATGGCTACCTCACGGCATCGGGCATTGAAGGGGAGCGATTATTTCTACGCTCTCCCGCCACCTCCACCACTGCTGACGAAGCGCTTCCATTCTTTTCCTTTACCCACAGCGTTTATCGTATTGTGCCAACGCCGAGCTCGCTTGTCATGTCGGAGCGGGCAGCGCGCAAAAGCGGGGCATCGTTCAATCCCGCTGACAGCACGAGCAATGCCGACATCACCTATGGCCAGAGCTTCTCTCTCGTCCACGCCGCAAGTCAGCTCTACGTTTCCGTGGCCCACTCCCTCCCGTCGGCCAATGACCCGGACTGCATGAGTGTTGTGCTCGTCTCCCCCGAGGCAGCGGACTCACCCAACTGTGAATTCATCTTCACCTCGCGCTACAAGATCCACTCCGACGGTGATAAGCTCTGCCGCTCCGATGATGTGCTGGTGCGGCTGGCATCGAAGCCCATCTTCCTTCACGTCTCTGCCCCACGCTTCATGGAGTCCCTCCCCGTCAACGGTGCCGACTACGCCGTCATTTACCAAGCCTTCCGTCGTGGAGGCAATCTATCCTATCGCAAAGGTGCCCACCACGGCAACGGCCCTCCCAACGGCCAACCAGCCAACCCCGAAACGAGCATGACCTTGGGGGATGATATGGTGGCGAGTAGTGAATGCACCGACCTCGCCCTGGAGGCCCTCAGCCGTGAATACCTGGACGAGGTGAATGGCTGTGAGGAGATGGGGGTGTCCTTCATTCTCAATCGCTACGACATTGGCGTTGACCGCGCCAACCAACAACGTACGCAGCTGCACCTATCCCGGCCCTTCGTGGCGTGTGGGGTGCCCATCGCCTTCTACCACCGCGAGCGCGAGGCCTTTCTCACGACGAGCGTAACGGCCCCCCGCAGCCTCGCGCGTCAGGCCTCCATCCTCGACGACGGCGGGGATGATATGGATAAGGCCAAGCGCAAGGCTCACCGACGCAAGGCCACGAAGCCACACAATGGGGTGCAAACCATGAATGGGGCTGATGGTCAACTGCACTCCGTCACCGCCACGCCGAGCGCATCGCCGGCAGCCTCGGTGCAAGACGGACCCCAGTCTGGAGAGAGTGGTGGGCTGGGCAATGCCAGCTTTGCCAGCAGTGTGTCCGTCAACACGTACAGCACACAGCAGCGCCTGTCGCACCAGCAACACGCCACCTGCATCAACGGACTGTTGGATGTGGGTCGTGGTCTGCGCCTACCCTTCCCCACCTTTGCCGCCCCCGAAGGTGAATCATCCTCGCGTCTTGACTCCACCCTCGAAGATGCCAGCTGCAACTGCATCTCGCTTTGGATCATTGAGCATGAGGAGCCTACCAGTGGCGGGCCTATCCGGCTGAGTACGGCCAACTACCGCATCAAGCACTGCCTCTCTGGGCTCTACCTCGCCGTCTGTGGCTCCGCCGTGGATGAGCTGTATGACACGGAGGACGTGGACTCCGACGGGAACTACGCCATGGAGAGCCGCGCCCCATCCAGCCACAGCAGCAACAGCGGTGATGAGCCCCCATCAAAGGAGGGCACCCACCGCGGCAACAACACACGCACGCCAACCGTCATTTCCCAACCCGTGGCCGCCGCCGTGCGGGAGACGGCGCTCTGTCTCGTGTCGGAGCCACGTACGCCAAAGGACATCCAGCGGACCCTCTTCACCGTCGATCCGATGTTCTCCACGGACTGCAACTACCTGATTGAGCAAGACTGCCTGGTGTTGAAGAACTGCCTCACGGGGATGTACGTCTCCTCCGACCACAGCGTAGAGGGCCCCAACATCCGCCTGTCGTTGCAGTGGCAGCCGAGCTCCGCGGACACCATCGTGGCCTCCTACGTGTCTCCTGCCATCCAAAAGAAAACCTTCTTTCTGCGCAACCAGTGTCTGTGGCTAACCAAGTATCGCGACCACATTCAAGCCCTCGCACAGGATGTGCATCGAGAGCGGGAGGCCCGACGACGGGAGGCAGAGGAGGGGAATGCCGAGGCGATGGAGTCGGAGCGCCAGCGCGCGGAGCATGTGGCACGCCTCCCTCAAGCGGCCGTAGAATCGCGCCAGCGCCACAAGTGGGATGAGGAGCTCATGCACAGTAAACGTGGGGCGGCCGCGGCCTTTGCCGAGGTCGATCCCAACAAGGTGGACCCCTCCTACCGCTGCCTGAGCCCCACCATTCGTCTGTGTCAGCGCGCCTTGTGCGAGCTGATTGAGTTCTGCAGCTCCAGCACCGACTCGGATGGGGCGGAGGGCCTCCTCTTCAAGGAGTACCTCCCAGCCGTGGAGAATCAGAGCATGCTCTACAACATTCGCCTCTACCGGCTTCTCTTTGACATCATCATGGCACCCTTCACCCTTCTGAGTGGGGACCCCACTGGTGGCGCGGCAGGGGCGGATGAACCTACGGTCGTGGGCACCGACCGTTGCTGCCTGCTCCAGGCTGTTCTCGGCAACCACCGCATCTCCGCGATGCATGGCATGTGGAGCGTCACCAACACCTTCGAGGAACGTGCACGACTTCCTGTCCTTCCCCCACGCGAGGGCCTCATGTTGATGGATGAGGCGGTGCTCCCCGAGCATGCCGAGATCCACCTCATTGCCCGTCTTGCCTTCCGCCTCCTTCGGCAAATGACCCTGGGCAATAGCAGCTTCTCGAATGGCTGGTGCGACTACGTCCCTCACTTTTTGGCCCTCGATGGACGCATGCTCCACGTTGTGGAGACCATGAAGGAGATGTTCTCCGACAACCCGTCTATCCCCATCTCCGCCATGCAGGACGTCAGCCAACACTTCATTGATGCCTCCAAGGCAATTCGTCGTGGGGCGTACCTCGACTTCCTCGGTGCCGCCTGCACAATTCAGTTCCAAGGCGTCCCAGAGCGCCAAGACTTCGTCTGCCGCAAGCTCCTCGTGGAGCACCCCGAGGCCCTGAGTGCCTTTAGGATTGAAAATGGGTCCTTGTTTGTGCAGTTGTGCGTGGATGAGGAGTCGGAGGTGGAGACGATTGAGTTCAGCAACTTCTTCCGTCGCTACAAGGATCGCAAGCACGTACGCTTCGTGGAGAATCAGATTGGGCTGTTGGCAAAGCTGTGCTATGACGGCTGCTCCGACTTCTGCCGGAGAGAGGTAGCCAAGGTATTCTCAATGGAGGCGGTGCGCATCGCGCTGAAGACCTTCGTCTGGACCGGGGCAGAAACGGTGGGAGAGTCAAGCCCGCAGGACTACCTCCGCGCCCACCTCCTTCGCCTCGCCCAGCAGTGCTTCATCATTCCGTCCATCGTCGATCCAGACCGCCAGCTGCGTGCGGGGACGATGTTGTTTGGCGCAAGCTCACTTCGTCCAGAGCGATCCAACTACTTCTCCGGCCACCCCGATGATGATATGACGAGTCTGGTGAAGCAGGTGACGCTGAACCTCTTGAGGACGAACAACCACTTTTGCCAGAGCGACGTTGCGCGAAGCGTATTGATGCGCGCCGCGGTTGGGATATGGCTGCGCTTCGCACGCAACCGTCAGTACTGCGTGGATGAGATGCTCATCATCATCCCCATCTTCCTGCAGATGCTCGATGGCGCAGAGGATGTGCTGGAGCAGAAGACTGACATTCGTCGAAGTGGGTCGCAACGCTCACGTACGTCGCGTACCACCAAGAAGTCCATGCCCGTGACCAATGAAGAACGCTTTCGCTACTCCGTGGAGAGCGTCTTGATCATGAAGGTGCGAGAGATGGTGTGTATGTGCCTCTTGGCCTTCTTGACCAACGCCATGCATACCGCTGCCGATGAGGTTACCGTGTACCTCTACGAGTCCTTCAACGCCGACGCCGCCGTCCGACGTCGCCGCCAACAACAACGGAAGCCGTGGGAGGATGGCTGTGCCGAGGGCATGTTCTCCATGGGCAAGGTTCATTCATTGCTCGAGGGGGGCAGAAGTCGCATCGCGGGCACATTCCACGCCGCGACCGGCATCTTGGTGGGTGGTGATGATGGCCCGTCGGAGGACTCACACTCGCAGTCCGCCTCACACCGCCGCTCGGACGGCTATGAAGCCATCAGCTGCGGAGGTGCTTCGTCGGAGTCCCACCCCCGAAGGGAAGGTGAGGCCTGCCAATCACCCATCGCTGCGGACATCCACGCCTACTTGGACTTCCTGGCCAAGAAGATTTATGGGCTCTACTTCCCTGCCAAATTGGTGCCGCTCCTGCTGGACGTCACCCGCTACCAGAGCAACGGGCTGACGGTGCAGGCGATGCGGCTCATGGTGCAGCTCTGTGTGGTGAAGCGCTGCATGGCACAAATGGTGCTTCAGGTCCACGCGCTGCCATCCCCAGACATCATCCGCAGCTTTGATCGGATGCATGACGTCTCTGTGCATCTGCGGCAGGCCATCTCAGCGGAGCGTGAGTATGGCCCATCCTGGGATGTTAGTATTCGCACCGCACTCAGCACCCTCCTCGACACTGAGGGGGAGGATGAAGAAACCTCCCCAACCCACGCCTCCTCCGACTCCCGCGCCGCGCCATCCTTTAATGAAGATGATCTACGGGCCATCTACTCCTCCTTTGCACTTCCACGCAGTGGGGGCGTCAGCTCGCCGCTCGCTCCTGCCCTTGTGCCACCCGCTGCCTCTGCAGAATTCTTGCACTCTGGCTCCTCGAGCATCGATGAGAGCCTACTCCCTGCCAGCCCCGCAGGAGCTACAAACGTCGTGGCCGACCCAGTAGCAACCCGTCCACCAGGGAGAGCGTCAGCGTGTTGGATGCGTACACGCGTTGCCACACGCCTCCTCATTTACCAAAACACCATCAAAAGCCGCCGTCGGGCCATGGGTCTCAGTGAAGCATCGTCGGTGCCGCTCCATCTCATCATCCGCGCCGAGATGATGGCACACTGGCACCTCCACGAGTCTCTCCTGGCCATGATGCCCAAGATGCCCAAGGATAGCGACAGCTACTTCCTCCTCATGAAGTTCTTCTACTACTTCAGCCTCTCCGACAGCAATGCCAAGTCTCTGCAGGCATACATTGAGGTCTTCATCAACTCCCTCCTTGAAAACGAACGTTGCAAGGTCCTGACCCTCAACATCATCGCCGCGGTGCTAGGGACGATGCAGGACATCAACGCCTACCTCACCCTGGAGCTCCTCACAAGCTTCGTTCAGGTCATTGATCGCGAGGTCATAACCAAGATCCCAGACGCCGCCTTCGTGGAGCTGCTGAGCGACAAGATCTTCTCCAAGACCTCGGTGGATGCGGTGGTGCGACGACGCTTTCTGCTCATTCTGCGCGCGCACAACACGCTCTACATGCTGGCACACCCACGCAACTCACCTACGGCCGTTGAGATCAACTTCACCTCTGCCTTGGTGAACCTCGTGTGCAACGTCTGCGGCAGCTCCGTAAGTGTGTTGGCCCTGGCACAAGGGATGCTTCCCGCGGGCAGCATCTGCCGCATTATCATCCAGCGAGGGGCGGACGACCCCATCGCTATGATGACGGCTCTCCCCGCCTCCTCCTTGACGGCCTGTTCCATGGAGGAAGATACCTCGGCCATCACCGACACCACAGGCTTCAAGCTCATCAACCCCTACGTTCGCGCACTCGTCGCGCTCTACTTCACCTCCGCCGAGGACAACAAGGACGACCGCCGTCGCCGTCAGGAACAGTGGATGGGAGACAGCCAATGGTGGGAGATTGTGCAGATGTATGCCCGCCTTCAGCATGAGGTTTGTGCGTTGATTGGCAAGCACCAACACGACGTTGTGAATTGCGGGCTGACCATCATCTCCCGCTACCGCATGTTTTTCCTCACGACGATCCCCATCTCTCTCTCCGCCTTCTTCATCAACTGCTTCACCACCCAACTCTTCGATAAGCTGCACCGCGTCATTCGCAACACGCTGCATGACATCCTACACAGCTGTGCTGAGTTTGGGGTGCAGCTGATGAAGCACGTGGATGCGCTTGAGGTGTCCATTGAGGAGATTGTGAATCAGCGACGGCTGCTCGGTGTGCTGCAGTATCAGGCGTCCTTGCTGGAGGTGGATTCCTTGCAAGGGGTCATTCAGCAGTGTGCCGACTGCAAGGGAGTGCAGCGAATGTGGCTGGCGGAGCAGCAACGCATCCTACAGACAAACCTCGAGGAGCGTCGGGCAGGTGAAGCGGATGAGGATGAGAGCGACGACATGGGTGCCTTTGACGTCTTCTTTAGTGAGGAGGCCGTTTCTCGTCAGCTGCAGAAGAGCCACGTTCATAAGAGTGGCGGGGGGCTGCTCCTCTCCAGTGCGATCGCCAACATGCGTGAGATCAACCAAGTGAAGGAGACCCTGCGGGATATCCTGCAGGGGAACACCATCATCCCATCCATCCACGACACCCCGTCGGAGGTCGCCCTCATTGTAAATGCCTACCTCCTACGCACCCCACACAAGGCGGCACTGAAGGAATCCATCACACGGATTCTGACCGCGATGCGGGATAAGCTCTTCCTCCCACGCACCATTGTTGGCCTCCTTAACCTCTTCTACAACGCCCTCCAGAGCGTCCTTGACCCACCGCCAGCGACATCCATCACGTCGGGCTTAGGCGGCGGGTGTGGAGGGCTGACGGAGACACCGACCAAGCGAGAAGGTGGCGAGGATGGTGGTGGTGAGGTGAGCCCGAGTGCCTACAAGCTTCAGGTCGTCTTCAATGAGCTGGGCATGACGCGTGTGGTGGTGTCCTTGTGTGATGTGGAGAACGACGTGATTAGCTTCAGCGCCATTCGTCTTGGGGTTGCCATCCTCGACGGCGGGAACAAGCGGGTGCAAAAGTCGCTTCTCGAGTACTTCGTCACGAGAGAGGAGGGCTTCTTTCACAGCATCCGCAACATTCTCCGTCAGAACATGCAGTGGGTGGAGCACATCAACTCCGAGCACACCTACTCACTTCTGAAGCAGGGTCTGTCGGGCACCAAGTCGCGATCCAGCGCCAACACAGCCAACATCCAACTAGTGGAGGCCCTCACGCCCACCATTCGCCAAACACGGCTCTCTGGCGACCGTCATCAGGTTTCTTTGAGTGGCTGGGCGAGGGTGAAAGGGGCACGACGCATTGAGCTCGTCACCGCCATCTTCCGCCTGCTTCAGCTCTTCTGTGAAGGCCACTTTTCCGGCATGCAGAACTACATTCGCTCCCAGCATGATAATCTGCACAGCGCCAACATGGTGCATGAGTCGATGTCCTTTGTGGCGGAGCTCACGACCTTCATCACACCCGCCAACTTGGAGTTGGTGAATCAGGGCTACAACCTCCTCACGGAGGTATGCCAGGGCCCATGCCATGCCAACCAAGAGGCCCTCATTGGCTATGACATGTGCGGGACGATTCGGCACACCCTCGAGCGACTTGGTGGTCGTGAAGCCACCATATCAGGTGAGGAGCATCAACAAGATACCTTGAACCTTCTCACGGAGGAGGACGCACACCAACTTCGACGTGCCGTGACGACGTCCCTCCTCGCCATCATTGAAGGCTGCCGCGACCCGAACGTTTATGAAAAGATCATGCTTCAACTGCCGCTTCCTGCTGTGTCGCGAGAGGTGGCGGAGATGCAGGTGGAGCAGATTGTCAGGGAGGATGGGGGCTACGACGAGGATGACGACCGCACCGCGGCCCTCTTCAACTGGATTGTATATCTCCGCAGCATCGAGCCCTATGCAGTGGAAGACGATGAGTTGGTGGAGGTTGCACAACTACGACGTAGTCTGTGTGGCCTGGAGCAGCGTCTGGGCAGCATTGAGATCAGTCGTGAAGATGGGCTGGAGAAGGTGTACTTCCACATCCCACGCATTTGCGATTCCCTCACCCAGGAACGCAAAGACACACTCTTGTGGAGCGTGGATCGAACCAGCCGGGTGACGAAGCTCGCTGACTTTTTGCACAAGTCGGATGAGATCATCTTTTCGATTGAGCAACGCCACGCCTTCAACGACTGGATGCGCCGCTGGACGCGCTTTCACCCCAGTAGCCGGCCACCTGCCGGTCTGTGCCGCCCCATTACACGTGTTTTGCGGAGCTCGATGATCACATACAACACCCACATCGCCCCATGGATCTTCTGCTACGACACAGGCTACTACGAGTCCTTGTCCATGTGGATAGCCTTCATTGTGAATACCATCCTCACCTTGGCGGAGGGGAGTGACTTTGGCAGCCAGCAGTTGATGCGGTGTGAGGAGGCCCTCGTGCGTATCTTGTGTGGGTGGCAAACGATCGTCTGCGCCGTCATCCTCTTCATTGATCTCAAGGTGAGCTTCCCCATTCACCTCTACGTTTCCTTCAAGAACCAGATTCGCTACACGGGTGGCAAGGCACGACTGGATGTGAAGATGGATGAGGTCTACGCCGGTCTGACGACGATGGACCGCGTCCGCAGCTACGCATCGTGGTTCACCTTGCACCTTCGTGTCTTCCTCCTCTTCGTGGCCCTTCTCAGTTGGACCGTCAGCCCCTACTTTGCGGCCTTCAACTTGATGCTGTGCGTATACAAGATCAGCACCCTTCGTACCTTCATCACCGCCATCACCATGAACGGCAAGCAGCTGCTCCTCACCTCTCTGCTAGGCATCATCATCCTCTATCTCTTCAGCATTGTGGGCTTCCTCGCCTTTGCCAACGAGTACAATGGAGATGATGAGCCCAGCAGCAGCAACAGCAATCCCAACTGCAGAACACTACTTCAGTGCTTCACCTTCATCCTTAACAATGGACTGCGTGCGGGAGGTGGTGTGGGCGATGTGATGCGGCCCTGGACGTGGGATAGCCCAGACATGCTTCCACGGCTGGCCTACGACATGCTCTTCTACTCCCTTGTGACGGTGGTCTTCCTCAACATCATGTTTGGTATCATCATTGATACTTTTGGACAGATGCGGGATGAGAAGCGTGAGAAGGAGGCAGATATGCACGGGCTCTGCTTCATTTGTGGCCTTGACTCCGACACCCTGGAGAAGAGCTGCAGCGACTTCACCAACCACGTTCAGAAGGAGCACAACATGTGGATGTACTTGTACTTCATGCACCACCTCCGCCGCAAGGACCCAAGTGAGTTTACTGGGCAGGAGAGCTACGTGCAGACCAAAATCCAGCAAAACAGCCTCGACTTCTTCCCCGACGAGAACTGCCTCGCACTCGCCGATGCGAAGAAGTCAGCGAACCCAGACAGCAGCGACTCCGATGAGGATGAGGCAGAGGACGGTGGGTCTGGTGGGGCAACGACCTCTACGCTCAGTGAAGGTCTTAGTGGTCAGCGCGATCGCAACCTCCTCGTGGGACTCATGCGTGAAATTGCCAGCATCAAAGACACAATGGGCTCCAACTACCGGGATATCACGCAAGAGTGGATGAAGATGCGGTCCGCACTGCAGCAGATGGAGCTCGCATCACGAAGCAGCACCACGGGAGGAAGCACCATTGCCCATGGTGCCCCAACAGGGCCACACTCCGTCAGTGCAAAGACCGCCGTCTATGCGGCCAGTGAACGATCAAGCGTCACTCGCAGCCAGCTGCACGGCGGCTCCACCTTTGTTGTTCCGTCTTCCATGTCGCGAGAGCAGCTGGAGGCCCGTGTGATGGAGCTTCAGCGGCAGTGCGAACAACAACAACACCACCAACAACAACATCGTAGCGACCATAGCAACATGTCGAAGAAGTCGGCCAAGCCACTGGGGCGGGAGGATAGCCTGTAGAGTGAAAGAGGGAAGATACACCTCGAACTTATTCTTTTTTTCATTTGTGAATGCGTGTGCTCTCCGACGCTTCAACAACAACCTCGGTGGTTCTTCTCAATGCCCTTCCTTTCAGTACACCACATTATTTCCAATAATGCGTAACAATAATCCGGCAATCCACTTCTTTCATTCATCAAAAAAAAAAAAGAATACGCGCATCACATCCTCCACTGTGGTAGATGCACCGTATTCATGTCAAAGGCAACGACGCAATTCCGTCTTGTGGAACCCTCTCCACGGCATCTGTCTGACTGTCATGCATGATGCATCCTTGTTTTACATCCTCACAACATCATTCATTCATTTCTTCTTCTTCTCTCTCAACATGTGGATTTGGTTAGATATCATAGGAAAAAAAACACACGAACAAATCTCAAATCTTTTCGCACCGATCGCCAATCTACTTCTTCAGTGATTGTGATTCGACGCGTTGGACAACCTGCTATATTCCTTGGCAGCTTACCACTCACACACACAGACTCTCTACTCCACACAAGTTGAGAACCCTTAGGAGCCTTTTTCATTCCCTACCTGCCCACTCAACACACTACTCTCTCCCCCCTTTACTTCTATTTGCTGCGAACGTTGTGAGGAGAAGCTATCCTCACCCCTGTTGGTATCAGCTTCAAGTTGTTGTTCTTGGACTGCTTCCCGCCCCGCACCTCCCCACACCCCTGTCTTTCTCTCCCCTCGACTGAAAGAAAGTCCGACTGCAGGTTCTTCCACGTCCTGTTTTTTTCGTACTTTCTTGCTGTTGCTGCTGTTCGTTATCCGTGTTACAGACTGAGCGTTGTTGTTTGCTATTGCTGTTGCATCTTCATTGATCCAACCAACTCTGGGGAACCAGAAGCTTGGCTCACGTGGAACATTGAAGACAACAGAGCAGTATCTCTAGCGTGCAGCACTTTCTCCACAGAACACATCTTACATCTCACACTGAGAGAGAAGCAAGAAGAGCACACATCAGAGAGGAAGGAAGTGAGCAGATCATAGCCTTCCATTAACACACACGACCATCTCTGGTGTATTTGCAGAGACACACCGAACAAATCTTCTTTTTGTTCGCTTCTTGCTCTCAATACTGTGGCCTTTTTGCGCTGCTTAGACGTCTTCCGTCTGAGTGCACACAGTTGAAGGTACTGCATCTGCACACACAGACCACCTGTGCTTGATCGTCCAAGGTTCACCCTATCAATTCCTCACGACCTTGATATATCTATCCTCCGTCGTTCGCGTTAGCAGCCACATCATCACTTTTTTTTCTTGATTTATTTTTCGTTGTGATTTGGATTCTGATTTCCATTATTTGTTTCTGAAATTTTTGTTCCTTTTCCCCTTCTTCATTTCTGTTTCAACCCACCTCGTATCTTTGTTCCTTTGTTGCTTCCTGTCTTTCTTTCGTTGTACTTTTTCGTTGTTTGGTCGTTGCTGTTCTGTGTTCCCTCCTCTTTGCGTGGCTTCGCTTAACTTGGTACCACTCTATTTTACGCCCCTTTAGGACGCACACACACAAAAAAAAACAGACATTTTCATTCTCAAATTCCTTTTTACCTTCGCTGTTCGTCGTTGTATTTGTTTGGCGCGTACCCAGTCAAAGCGGCTCGAATCGACCTGCCGTCTTGTGTAATTGCTCCCCTGCCCGAGGAGATCCAGAAAACACTTGTGTTGGTCGTGAGGTGAAACATCTCTGTTGGTAAGCGACCGAACACACATAGCGCACGCGCGAGATCAGGAACAGATAGGAAGCATCCGGAAAGTCTTGGACGTCTTCGGAGCCACACAGTTCAAAAGCACGCACACATTAGGGGAGCATCTTCCATTCACGCCAACAAGTAAGCAGAAACACGCGCTGAGACCTCTCATATATCCATCTACTGGGGTGTATTTTTACGGAGACGAACATTGAGAGTTGATCTTGCTGCCTCTCACACATCCGCTCCACATCTCGTGCTCTTCTAGACACTCGGGATCTCATTTTGAGGAGGAGCACCGTCGAACTCCTCCTTTGGTGTGGCTACTGTTCGGAGAAGAGACTCATCAGCCGTCGTCCCATTACAATCTCCACCCCCGCGTGTTTCCCCACAACACTCTTTATTTATTCGCACCGCACCTTCTTCATTCCGTTGTTGTTTGGTCCAAACTTTTCGTAAACAAACAAAGAAGAATCATTTTCATTCTTTTGTGCTGTGTGATTCCTTCTTCGTACTGTTCACGTGATACGAACACACGCTCCGATCTGCACACGTCAGCTGCAACTACACGAGATCCGAGCTTTCAGAGGAACTCACACATACGCACACACTCACGAAAAGGTAGCGTGGATTTAGAGACACGTCGACGCTTTTTACGAAAATTTAGCAACATCGTCTTCCCACACGAAGACCGTTTCGTCGGCACTCCGCTATCTTTTTGTTCTATTCTCCTTTTCTGAGGCCACACCAGTACACACAATCAGAGCCGAACACGCACACTCATACATTCACTGCCACCTTCACTTTCATTTCGTCATCTGCAGTGATTGTCTTGTGCTGGGAGAGTTCTTCTTACCGTTGTCATCGTCGTTTTTCATTGGGCTGGTTCCGGAACTATTGTTTTTTCCCCTCTCTCACCCCGCTCCAACCGCCCCACAAACAAACACCAAACAGCAACCACACCAATAAACGCAAAGAAAGAAAACGAGAGTGCTGTGAGACCGTGTGCGTGATAAAACAGAACCTAAGCGACTGAGACATCCCACATTCATCCACCAGAGAGCCCCCACCCCATCATCCTCCCACCACACTAAACCTTCTTCATCCGCCGCACCTCCGGCCACTATCCGGGAAGCTCTTCTTTCCCCTTTATTCCCAAACTACATCGTCGCCAGCAATCATGTCTGCCGCCATGGCCTACTCGCTCTTCTCCAGCAGCGATGGAACCTCCGACCATAGCACACACGGTCTCGGTGACGCCACGAAGATGGTGGAGGACGATCTCAACATGCCCTGCCACAGTGAGCTCGCCGCCGACTACCTCGTCCTCTCAAACATTGATATGGATGAACCCATCACCGTTCCCAGTGCAGCCAGCCAGTTTGTCTACGACCTCAGCAGCGAGCACACAATGAGTATGAGCACCGCCAGCAATAGCCAGTTGGTCTCTCAAGATTCACGTGTAGTTGTGGCCGCACTGCCATCGTCGGCCTCCACCAAGTCTGTCGCCGGTGCCTCTGTGAATCCTAACCAACGCCGCAACGTGTACGTCTCTGGCCTCCCGTCCAATCTCAACGCCTCCACCTTCCGTGAGCTCTGCCAGACCTACGGACGTGTTGAGGCTTCCAAACTCTGCATCGACAACAACTGCAGCCCGACCAAGGGCTACGGCTTTGCCCTCTTCTGTGACGAGGAAAGCGCCGCACGCTGCATCATGGAGCTCAACGGCAAGAACTACCGAGGCAGAAACCTGCAGGTACGCTACGCTGATGCCTCCGCCACGCCGATGCCCACTCAAGGCCAGGCGAAGCCTGCGGGTCGCGAGCCAACCCGCCGCCCGCAGCCACGCGGCCCCCGCCACGACCCCGCCACCTTCCGCCCCCCGCCCACCGTTGTGGCCACCTCCTGCGACCCGACCTTGATGGTGCCTGTGTGGCAGTCGCCCGTCATGTCGCCCTCCTCGCTCCTCTCTCAGTCCTCCTCGATGCACTTTGAGACGTGCAGCAGCCACGGTGCCCCATCCTCGGCCCTGCAGAGCCCGATGCACTTCAACTCCAGCGCTAGCGGCTTCAACAGCCCACATAGTAGCATGGCGAGCTTCAATCCCGGCGCACAGACACAGCTCGTCTACTACACCCCACCCACACACACATCTCCAGCACCTGCCCTACCACCCCCCATGTACCCGCTGCCCCCGCACGTTGCCGCCTCCCCCGCCGGGGTTGCGCCGCCGCTCCTCTACGTGCCCATGTACCTCCCCGCAGGCCACGTAGCCAGCTCCCCGCCGCCGGCAGGAGCCACCCCACACCCCGCCCCTCAGATGATGTCGGTGATTGACCCCAACACCGGCCTCCCACAGCTCGTACAGATGGTATGAGAGAGCTGACAACCACAAAGTATGGGCAGTACGCCCTTGCCAAAGAGGCTGCTGACCCTTTCTACACTCTCTCAGCCTTCATCCGCTTCCTCTGCTCCCCTGCGGCGACATGATGTTTGCAAACATTTCCAGCCAGCTGATTGGCACCTCAGGTAGGGCCTTGGAAGCGTGCTCGGGAGAGGGTAAGTGCGTGGCTTTAACCTTTGATTTGTGTGTGTGTGTGTGTGTGTGTGTTTGCGTGTTGGTGCTACTTCCAGCCTTCTACGCCGCCGCCGCGTCTTCGGTGTGTCGTGGCTGACCAATTGGTTTGATTCGTGTGCAGCAACGCGCATGTTGTTAATGAAGAAAAATGAATGAAGATTTAAAACGACAGCGAGAGGCCCCCGACATGTGAGGCTACATCGAGAGCAGCTTTACGAAGCGCTGGCCATATTTGGTTGCTACCTCTCTTTCCACCCAACAGGCACTCTTTGTGGTGTTTTTATTTTGCCACAGAAAAAAAAAACAGAGACAGTGAGCAAGCGAGAGAGAGATGAGCTGCCCCCAATGCTATGTCATACTTCCGAAATTTGGATATGTGCCGACAACAATTTTTGCTTTTAGTTAACAACAGAAATGCACCTCGCTTCTGCGTGTGTGCGTCTTGCCGAGAGCTTCGCCCAGCTGCAGTTTTACGGTGAGAAGGAGGGGCCCCTGAGAGAGGTCTCCCCAAGACACAAACATGGAAAAGCTATATGAGGGTCTCTGGTACTACGTTAACTTTTTTTGCTTTCTCCGCCAGTGGCGCGTTGAGCGAGAAGGATCGGCCCTCCAACTCCTTAACGTACATCCTCTTTAACGTTGATGCAGGCTTACAGTTGTTGATCCTTTTAGAGAGGTCCCTACTTGTGCGTTCATGTTTGCTGTTCGTGAGTGCAAAGCTAAGCAGCACCCACGGAAAGGAGCCCCCCTCCTTCTTCCTCCCCCTCTCCCTCCTCCGTACACCGCCAACAATCGCCCAGAACACCATATCTCCCCTCCCCGACTTTCTATCCAACCCTCCCCCTCCCCTCCCCCCCCCCCCACCACACGCCGACCACTCCTTCGGCCCATCATTTCCCTCGTTGCTGAGGCGAACACCCCGTCTAGTGGGGGGTTCCTTCACCTCAGGCTTCGGGTACACACAGAGACATGCGTACACATATATAGGTATATATGTGTGTGTATGTACCTTTTTTTTTTCACATATACCAATTATATACGATAGTGCGGAGATTTCTGTTGTTGTGATCTTTGTTGTTTTACCTTTTGTTGGGTGGGGAGGAGGCTGGGTGGCAGTGAGGGCCCAAGAAAATGGAAAAAGCATTTTTCTTTTGGTTGTTCTAAATCCTTCCACTCCCCACGCTCTATCATCAAAAAAAAAACACCCTATTTTTGGTCGACCCAACGGGGGAGCATTGCTCGCCCGGTACGAGCGGATGCTCCGCTATTCCTTTGCTACTACTCCACCTAATTCATCGCATTGGGTCAGAGGTACTGCCATACCTCGCTATTCGAAAAGAGAGATGGAGGATGAGGTGCACGCACACACACGTGATGCATCGCAGATGATGATGAAGGCGAGGATGTTGGTATGCGTAGTGGTTTCTGCTACCCATCACAGACTCCGTTCCCTTGTTCATCTCTCTCCTCCTGTGGTTATTTTTCTTCGTTGATGTTGTTTGGTCGTTTTCTCTCGCACGAGCCAATGCTGCCATTGAACCATCATCAATCCCAATCAACGCTTTCCCTGGGGACGCGTCTACCCTTCTTACACCATCAAAAAAAAAAAGAAGAATTCAACACAACTACTACTACTACTTTTTGCCAGAGCTTCTTTTTGCTCATCATGTGGCGTCGAATTCGTTAGGTCTCTTCGTTTTTTTTGATATTTTATTTTTCTGGATGCTTTTTTCCCCTCTGCTGTTTTTGTAACGTTAAAGTGTTGTGCGCGTGTGTCTGTGTTCTTGTCGTTGCCCCTCGGCGTGCACCGATCTGCCTCTTTTTTTTTGTTTTTTTCTTCTGACCCCCAATCGATGCCGTGAGGATGCACTTCTGTCCCATCTTTTTTATATACACGCGCATGCTCTTCGTCTGGTACACCAGCACACCACACGCCGTATACGGTTATACTTCCCGATCACACGGCGTTGTAGGGATAGATGGTGTGCGTACCATGATGAGACGGATGCATGTACGTAAGCTGGGAAGAGGACTTCTGGTTCTGCCGCCTGGTTGCTGCTCTCATTCTGGGCAGCAACATGCGTGGCTTCTATCATAACAGCAGAAAGTGGCTTATTTGCTGCTGAATGAAGAGATGCATCGGTTGGCACAGGACCACTTCACGCAGAAGGAATTCCATCGTTGGAGGAGTACATGCCAAAAGCTCGTGCGTATACTTCACGAGTACGCGACCAGATGTTATGGCTCTTTTGTTGTGCGAAAGTGTGTTTTCTTTTCATTTTGATGCTCCTCCCCTGCGTTCGGTTCTCCCGATGGCCTGTTTTGTTTTCTCCGTGTGTGTGCGTGCCTGCGACGAGAGGGATGAGATTAGCACGGGGGGCTTCGGCGACGTGAGCATCCTTTGCTGATAATTGTTTTTTCTCATGCATCTCTGATGTGGATGCGCAGCAATCATGAATCGTTGATTTGGATGTTGTGTGCTGCACACTGCCGTTGCTCCTTCGCACCCCCTGTCTGCGGTGGCGCCGTTCAAAGATATCTTGGCAGCTGTTGTCGCTGGTTTCACCCTCTTTTTTTCTCTCTTCCCCCCTTCCCTACGCCCTCCTGAATGTGCTTCGCACTCTAATGTTGATGTGCTGTTGTTGTGTGGAAGAGCGGTAGATGGCGGCTGGCATCGCACCCATCGTGTGTAACGCGATGCACCGAACACTTCTTTTTTTTCTGCCGCGAAAACTCCGCCGCTACGTGTGCTTTTCATTGATATTTGCTCCTTAGAACAAGGAGTGCATGGAGTCAGCGCATGCGTGTAGGCCTGGGTGTGGGCCTCCCTCTTACTTGCCCTCTCCCCTCCGTTACGTACCGACGTTCCAACGATTAACCCACAACTTCTTACCTGTGCATGGTTCTCACGTCACAAATGATACTTAGGAACGTCAGGGGTTGCGCAACGCGGGAGGGCCTACACCCATCCATCTACCCGCAACCACCACATCAACACACTCTCATTTGGAAGCACATATCGCTGGGCACACTGCGCATCTCTTTTTTATTTTTTGTTTTTGTGTGTGTTGTGTGCTGTTTAGCCTTCTCCTCTCCGCAACCTTCATGCCTGGTGATCATGCTAAGGGGAGAGAAAGAAGGGGGCAGGCAAACCTCGTCTTTGTGTGCGTGCATGCGCTCCGCCACAGGCATCAAGATACCCCTCTCATGCTACTCCCCCTTCCTTTCTAAAACAGGTGCGTTGTGTGTTAAGGCTAAACGCAAAGTGATGCCGAAGAAGTTGCGGGGAACCCCCACAGCGAATACAGACTAGGTGCTGCTTCCGCTTTTCACTGATTATTAGCCAATCAACCACATTCCTCACGCACGCAGACCTCCATCAACGTGTAAACGACGGTCGTTGGCTTAGCTTTTTCTTTCTTCTATTTTCATTTACTTTCTGTTTATTTTTGTTTTTTTGTTTTGTTTTTTCTACATGATGGATGATGTTTGTTGAGCGGGGTACTCCCCCGCAGCGCACCCAGTGGATTCCTCAGTGCAACAACATTGGGTTGATGTGGATGATGATTGAGGAAGACCACGTGAGTGCGTGCAGCTATTCACGGTAGACGTGTACCATTGCGTACAGCCATCACCGCAAACTTGCTCAGACAGCTCGTGTGATGTGCATCATGCTTCATGCTCTCCGTGGATGGCCGTAGAGCGAAGCGCGAATTCTCAGGAGGTGATAATCCTCTGCCCGTTGTTATCTGACCTCTTCCTGGTTCATCTCGCCACGTGTGATATGAACCTCGTTGATGGCTATCCAGAAGAGAGAATAAGAGGGACTTTTTTTTGTTGTTGTTGCGGATCGCATCACATGCATGGCATCGTGAGTACTCCTTACAAGCGACGTCCCAGAGATGAGTGTGCAGGTATGCCTGCATAAACAAGCAACAGGAGTAGAGATGACCAGCAGATCCGTCAAAGACACAAAAACGTTCATTGTTACCTACATTCATTTTTGAAGAAGGAAATAAAAACAGGAATATACGAGGGGAAACTATGGATGGTTGCACTACCCATGCACCACATCAGTATGGCAAAGAAGAAGAGTGTGCTTCGTTGTCGTGGCAGATTTTATTTGCGGGTGTGTTTTTCATGTTATGTTTTGCGTCAGGTTTCCAGTCATGTTGCGATGTTTCGTGGAGCACCCTACTTCCCCCGGTGCACACGGTTGCCCTCGGTCGTGTTCTTCCGTCATTGTTGAACCGAAGTGCGGAAGTTTGGATACCCACAAACATCTGTGGCGGAGTGAAGCTCTACTCCGCCTGCCCATCCGCTTCTTTTTTTTGGTGCAGAGTTTCGCATCTGATGGGCTACGTAGCAGCTGGGTTCTCTGATGACCCTCACAGTGTGGGATGCTGAATCCTCCCTAAGAACAACAAAAGCACATTGTGTGTGATCCATTGAGCTAACATATCTCGTTAATAATCTAGCGTACACGCACACCTTTTTTTCCTTTTGGAAGACGGATGGTGGAGGAGTGGATGTACGTTCATCCTCCACTGCCTTTTTTTTCAGGAATTCATGTTTTGGATCTGGGTACGTATACTGCTGCGCCACAGCACCTACCCTCTGTGGCCTCTGCCTTTCTGCCACCTCATTTCTGAGTTAACGCGTCTTCCCCCCTGTGGTCGTGGGCTCGCTGGCTTCCACTACTTAGGACGCTTCGATTTTACTTCTATCTCCGGGCCCACTAACTGAACCTCTTCTTTTTTTTTGCACTTTTTTTTCTTTTTTTGTTTGTTTCATTTACTTCTTGTCAACGCCATTCCCTACCGACAATGTTGTACACCACCTCAACCATGCTTAGAGAGAGGGGGAGTGGGTGGTGGCCTGTGTGTGGCTCACCATCTTCATTGTTGGCTATGCTTTTGTGTAGGAATAGTGAATGGAATCACACACACCAGTCTCATCCATCCATACCCCTGTGCCACTGTACCACGTGCAAGCACCTGAGCATGGACAGGACTTATCTCCTCCAACACATGTGTGGTGGGTCTGACCCCCGTCGAGGCTTTTCGGAACAAAGCCTACAGATGTGTGGGGAGGATTTCTCATGTCGTTTGCATGCTCATTTTTTATGAAACAAGCACTTTTTTGTTTTTTTTTCATTCAGCTACGATTGCCTCGTGGTTTTGTGATGAGGTGCGGATGAGGAACACTCCACACACTCTCTGGATCCATCTCTCCAGAGAATGCCGTTGCAGCAACGCTGCGTTGACGTGCTTTTTTTTTTTTTGCTATGCCAGTTCAGTTGAAACGCAAGCGATGTTTCGATTTTGAAGCGAAGTAGATACGGAGTGGGTGCACAGTACTACCGGAAGCGTTAACGATGGTGGTGGTACGGGTGCATCGTCCCTCCCTAACATCATGCTGGACAACATCGCTTTGCCAACGAGGAGCACCTGACTTCCTGCTTTACTTTTTTAATGTGTGTGTGTTGTGCGCAAACAGAAGAGGAGAAAAGAAACACTCTACAGAGGATTGCGCATAACAGCTGAATACTTGAGGGTGTTGCCCATGTTGGCGGAGGGTTGCGTGCCTTCTCCATCGTCGCATCGACGGAGGAGCTGTGTTGCCGCACCACTTGTGTGCAAAAGAACGCATCAGTCAACTCTGCTGTTGCCCCCACCTCTATCCCCATCACAATACAGAGATGGAGAAATACGCAATTCTCCACGCAGCCCTGCTGTATCTTTGTTTCTTCTATGGGCTCTGTGACTTTGTGTCGTTTGTGATTGCTGCTGTGTTTTTGTGTTGTGTTGATCAACGGGGAAGTTCACCCCCCTCCATCTCCCCTCTCTTCACGTACAGCAATAGCCGTACACATGTTTCTTTTATGCTGTTGTCGTTCTTATAGGAGTTTTCAGCTTCGCACTCATCGTCTGACGTGCCTCCTTTATGCCAACCTTTTTTTCAGTTCTTTTTTCCTTCTTTCAGTTTTTTTTACGCTCAGTTTTCATTTTTTTTCTGTTGTAGTGGTGATGCTCTCCTACTCCTATCTCTACTTGTTGCTACTGTTTTCCCATTTGCTTCGGGTGAACGCCACACGAGCGTGGTGGTTTCTTGAGGAGAGGAATGCATGACTCACCGCTCAGTGCGCTGCCACGATGGTAACTCTTTTTTATTTATTTTGTGTTGAATACGACGTCCTTCTGAAGAAAACACCGTGTATGAGCTTTTGCTCCTCACCCACATGATGTTGGACGCGGGTGAACGTAGTTGATGTATTGGTGTAGTCCCATGTACTTGTTGCTGCTGCTGCCCTCCTCTTTTTCCTTGGTTATCCCACTATAGTGAAGCTGTGTTGACGTAGCCCACACATCATCCTCTCCCAGCAGATGAGCTCTCCGCCCACAAGTGTGGAGATTGTTGCGTGTACCGAGAAGAATCAGGCGCTCTCACTTGTGGGGCCCAATCTCGAGAGCCGACAGGCGCTCTATCGCCACTCCGTTGAGAAGGACGATCTCTACTGGAGTGATGTAGCACGCAAGGATTATTTTTGGAAGCAGCATTGGCCCGATGATGCCAAGGTGAAGTCGTACAACTTTGATCACAACAAAGGCAACATCTTCGTCAAGTGGTTTGAGGGAGGCTTGACCAACATGTGCTACAACTGCGTGGATCGCCACCTCCCTGCCCACCGTGATCGAGTGTGCTTCTACACCGAAGGCAATGACCCATCCCACCGCGGGGTACTCACCTACGGAGATGTGTACGTGGAGGTGGTGAAGACGGCCAACCTACTTCGTTCACAGTACGGCGTAGGAAAAGGAGATCGCGTGAGCATCTACCTCCCCATGATTCCCTTCGCCGTTATTGTGCTCCTCGCCTGCGCTCGTATTGGCGCCGTGCCGTCCGTGGTCTTTGGCGGCTTTTCATCACAGGCCCTCGCCACCCGCGTGTTCGATGCGAAGCCCAAGTTGCTCATCACCGCTGATGCATCTATGCGCGGCAACAAGATCGTCCCCCTCAAGGAGGTGGCCGATGCTGCGTTGAAGGACTGTGAGCTTCTTGGATTTAAGCTCCCATGTCTTGTTTATGAAAACGGCTACCGCCATCAGTGCGCCATGGTGGCTGGCCGAGACACGTTCTTCACGGAGGCGGTGCGCAAGCTCAGCCCGTCGGAGCTACGTGAGTGCCCGATTGAGTGGATGGCAGCGGAGGACCCCCTCTTCATCCTCTACACCTCGGGCAGCACGGGCACCCCCAAGGCCCTCGTTCACACCACAGGAGGCTACATGGTCTACGCAGGCACCACCTTCAAGTATGTCTTTGACTACCACCTCGAGGATGTGTACTTCTGCACCGCTGACATTGGCTGGATTACTGGCCACAGCTACGTTGCCTACGGCCCACTCCTTCACTGCGCCACCTCCGTGTTGTACGAGGGTCTTCCCATGTTCCCCAACCCATCGCGGTGGTGGGAGATGGTGGATCGCTACAAGGTAAGCCTCTTCTACACCGCCCCAACGGCGGTTCGAGCACTGATGCAGAAGGGTGAGGCACCGGTGAAGGCCACCAACCGATGTACGCTGCGTGTGCTCGGTTCTGTGGGTGAGCCCATCAACGCCGAGGCCTGGCGTTGGTACCGGAATGTGATTGGCAACGGCCACGTGGACATTGTGGACACGTGGTGGCAGACCGAGACCGGTGGCCACCTCATCACCCCACTGCCTGGATGCACACCGCAGAGGCCCGGTTGTGCCTCACTGCCCTTCTTTGGCATCGTTCCCGCCATTTTGGATCCCATGACGGTCGCCGAGCTCAATGGGCCCGCCAGCGGCCTCCTCGCAATTCGTACAGCATGGCCGGGTATCGCCCGCACCATCTACAACGATCACGAGCGCTACGAGAAGACGTACTTCCCCATTCCCGGTTACTACCTCACCGGCGATGGAGCACGTCGTGATGCTGATGGCTACTACACCATCACTGGCCGCGTGGATGATGTACTCAACGTCAGCGGCCATCGCATCGGCACCAGCGAGGTGGAGGCTGCGGTGAACGCCCATCCCTCGGTCGTGGAGAGCGCAGTCGTGGGCATCCCGCATGAGATCAAGGGTGAATCCATCGTGGTCTACCTTACCTTTCATCAAGGCATGGCCATCACCCCAGAGTTGCTGAAGAAGGTGTGTGGCACCGTGCGTGCCGTCATTGGCCCACTGGCTACGCCAGACATCATGATTCCTGCACAGTCTGGCCTGCCAAAGACGCGGTCAGGAAAGATTGTTCGCCGCATTCTGCGCAAGATTGCGACGGGAAAGGAAAACGAGCTGGGAGATACAACCACGCTAGCCGAGCCCAAGGTGGTTGCCGACCTCATTGCCTCCCGCAATCAGTGGGCACCTCAACGCAAGGCGTAGCACACGCTCAAGCCGAGGGATGCTCTCACATGGAGAGAGTGCAGAGATGAGATGTGCATGACGTCTGTAGAGGTGTTAGCATCATCTCTACAAAAACACAAAAAACACCTAACGAACTGTGCGGTCTATTATTTTTTTTTCTTCGAGCTGGTGGAAGCTGTGCGTGGGGCCCTACCCCTTCTGTGCCACTAGTCGTGGTGATGCACTCACTCTTAAGCATCCTTCACATGCACCCAACTGGGGTGCCGCAGGGCGATTTCGGAGGAGTTGGGGGGATGAGAAGAAGATCATCTTCCATGGTATGACGATGCCCCATTCGGTCTGCACCTTGCCTGAACGAAAGCCCAACATGCACACTCGCACAACGCTGATGCAACAACCAAGTGTCACGCTTCACTGTGATGTACGCCGTCCTTCTACTTCTTCTCTCCTCACTGTTGTTGTTGTGCAGCTCTCTACCCAATTGCATACCTGTAGGATAGGTTCAAGACCTGCTGTGGTACTTAGTAGTTCACCACAACTGTGCTTGACAAAAAAAATAAACCTCGTGACGTTCAGTCAGCCGTACACAGAATTAGGAACCAGAGGTCGTAGCACACAATGGGAATAGAGACGTGGAAGGTTTTTCCTCGCATCCTGAGTGAGTACCCCAAGCATGGCGTGCCACTTCCTTGTTCCGACCAGAATCCAAAGATGAAGTGCCCCGAGACGCGTTGGGCCAGAGACTTCTGCTTAGCACAAGGCGGTAATTGTGAGTACAAGATCGAAGCCCACTTTGACTGCCTGGAGCAGTTCTACCCCGCCGAGAAGGTGGAGGAGCTGCGCAAGACCTTCAAGCCCAATACGCTGGACTACCCCACTTCCGATACCTACATCCGCTATCGCCACTACTACGTCAATGCGCCGTGGATGGCCAAGAACGGGTGGGAAGGTACGCGTTGATCTCGTGATGGTGATGCCCACGCACTGCTGGTGCCGTTGGTGGATCAGGCCGTCAATTTTCTTTACCCACTTCTAGTGAGATGGCGAGATGCGTTGAGGACGCTCTTGCCATGTAGTAGCTGCAGCGCCAAGCAACAACAACAAATCCTATCCACATTCCATGCTCGTTGATCTCAGCCCACGGAACTTGTGGCCATGTAGTTTCTCTCTTGATACCACTTCAAATTCTTCCACACACGTCTTCACTATGTAGTTTTTTTTTTCGCTATCTCATCATCATTCCTATCAATTTACCCCACTCAAATCGAATCTCCCTCTACACACCAACATCCTGTCCCAACACCTCACAAAGATGCTGCGTTCTACTCATGCCGTCGCTGCGCGTGTCTTCGTCGTGGGAGGCTACCTCACCCCATTCGTTGGCAAGGGGAGCCGCCTCTTCATTGATAAGAAGCACCCCGACTTTGGCAAGAAGGAGAACAAGACCCTCGAGCAGCTCCTCACCGAAACTGTCACGGGCACCGTGGAGAAGACCAACATGACGGGCAAAGAATCCTTGATTGACCTCATCACCGTCGGCAACTTCCTCGGCGAGCTCTTCAGCAGCCAAGGCCACCTCGGCCCTGCTGCCGTGGGCAGCTACACCGGTGCCTCCAACCCTCTCATGTTCAAGTCCACTGTACGTGTGGAGGGTGCCTGTGCGTCGGGCGGCTTAGCCGTGATGTCCGCCGTTAACGCCCTCAAGGCTGGCACCGCAGATGTTGCCCTTGCTGCCGGTGTGGAGGTGCAAACCACCGTCTCCGCCCGTGTTGGTGGGGACTACCTCGCCCGTGCCTCACACTACCAACGCCAGCGCAAGCTCGATGACTTCACCTTCCCCTGTTTGTTCGCCAAGCGCATGAAGTCCATTGTGGAGAAGAACCACTTCACGATGGAGGACACGGCGCGAGTGGCGGCCAAGGCCTACTACAACGGCAACAAGAACCCCTTGGCGCATATGCACGCCCGCAAGCTGACCTTTGAGCAGTGCAATGAGGAGGGCCCGGCAAACGTCAAGTTCCTGGGCAACGAGACCTACAAGCCATTCCTCCGCACCACGGACTGCTCCCAGGTGAGCGATGGTGGTGCTGGCGTGATCCTTGTGAACGAGGAGGGCCTCAAGAAGTTGGGACTCAGCCCCACGGACAGCCGTCTGGTTGAGCTCAAGTCTCTGTCCTGCGCGTCAGGCAGCTTGTACGAGGACCCCGAGGATGCCACGGTGATGAGCACCTCACGCAGTGCCGCCCAGAAGGCTCTTGAGATGGCCAAGATTCGCCCATCCGACCTGCAGGTAGCGGAGGTACACGACTGCTTCACCATTGCGGAGCTCCTCATGTACGAGGCTCTTGGCATTGCCGAGTACGGCAAGGCAAAGGACCTCATCCGCAACGGTGATACGCAGCTGACGGGCCGCATTCCCGTCAACACGGGCGGCGGTCTGCTGTCCTTTGGCCACCCCGTGGGCTGCACCGGTGTGAAGCAGGTGCTGGAGATCTACCGCCAGATGAAGGGTCAGTGCGGTGGCTACCAGCTGGAGAAGATCCCCTCACTGGGTGCAACATTGAATATGGGTGGAGACGACAAGACGGCCGTATCCGCAGTGCTGCAGAACATCTAGTTGCCACAATCGCAGTGCCGTCGCATCTCCAGGCGCATGCTCCACCTCCTCCCATCTCCCTCAGTTAGCCATACCTGTGAATGGTGCCCGCCCTTAGAACGGCGCACAAGCGTGGATGATGCCGTTGAATCACCTGGTGTCTGGCCGTGTGGCTTTTTCCTCCCTTCCTTTTCTCTATCGCCATTTATCCCACCATGCCATTCAGCACCCACGGGTGTGGCTCTGGGGTCTCTTTTGGTGGGTGGTGTGTGCATGTGCGCGTCTGTACATGGTTGAGTAGGCACGCACACACTCTCATCTCTATCCCCATCCTGCGTTGGAGAGCGATGCACAGGCATATCTTTTCTTTGATGACCTTTTTTCGTACTCTCCTTTTATGGTTGCTGATTAGTCTTTTACTATTGTTGTTTGGGTCTCTTTTTTGTTGTTGTTGTTTTGCGATCTTGCTAGTCAAAGGAGGCGAAGAAGATGAACCTCGATCCAGGTATACGTCACTGTCCTCACTTCGGCCACTCAGCAGATCGCCTTATGAGCTCCCTAAACTACATATGTTTGATATGCGTTGCCAAAAAAAGAAAGCCACCATCGAGTCATCCCTCCCACGACGACCATCATGTGAGCGAGTGTGTGCGCGCGCTCGGCACGTGGAGGATGATCTCACTTCTTTTCTTCATTTGTTCTTTATTTCAGTCGTGTGTGTGTGTGGCTCATCCTGCCCTCCTCTTCCAAGAGTGATGCGAACACACCTCCTTCCTCCACATCCCCTCAACTATGCCTTTTGCAGCTGTTGTGTGTTTCTCCCCCTTTGGGCTATGATTGGCGTTGTTGTTGTTCTTTTCAAATGGCACACAAACTGCGTCTGATAAGCCCTACTAGATGAGGGGATGCCTGGGGTAGAGATGGATCTCATCATCACTCCTTCGAAGGAAAGGTTGCTCAAGCAGCCACTGGCAGGGGAGGGAGGACCCCTCTTCGTCGATGGAGTGATGCCGAGAGGATTGATTGACAGCGCCCCCCAGCATTGTCCTTTCTTCCTCTCCCACACACAACAAACAGGTGCTTGACTAACACAGAGCTATTCTCTTGGTGCTGAATGCTGGTGCTCACTGACTTTAACGCTCTCATCGTCGTGTTTCCCCCGTCTTCATCAATGTACTCTTCCCCTAGTACTGGGCGTCTGCATCCACACTCACTCAGCCCTCATTAGCCCACCTCCTCACACCTTGGTAGGGCCCTCTCCACATATACAATCTGTTTATCGGCACTCATAAATAAAGAGAAGTCTGCATCGTGATGTTTCGTCGCGCGCTGCCGTCGCTGTTGCTGCTGCAGCCGACGGCGTGGCGCATGAACGGGGCCACGCCGTCTACTTCCTCTACCCAGCCCACGCCAGCTGGTGAAAAGGGCACCAAAACAGTGGTCCGTCGTCGCATCGTCAAGAAGGTGCTCAGACCGAAGGGATCCGCCCCAGGTGCCGCCACGACTCCCATGACTGAGAAGGTGGAGTTAGAGGCGAGGCAGCCGATTCGTCCACCACCACCCGCCACCGGCGACGAACTTCGACGGGAGCTGCGGGGCATCCCCAACAACGCCCCTGCCACTGGAGGGGCGGCGGCCAAGACCCCCATGGTGAAGGGCTTTCGTATCTCCGAGGTCTCCTCCCTCTGTGGCCCCTCCGACTGCATCTTCGCCCGCCGGCTTCCCTCAGGCGGCTGCCAGTTCTTCGCCTGGCCAGGCACCAGCGTGGAGACCGCCAGCCGCGCTATCATCTCGATGCCTGACACCATCCGCACCGTTCATGCACTCTTTGGCCGCGAAAAGGTGCCCATGGACATCGTCATGGACATAGACTGCCCGGTTCCACAAGAGCATTGGAGCATGTCGAAGATTCGTCCTTTTCAGCTCAAACTTTTGGATGAGGTGTTGACGGTGCTCAAGGAGGAGATTGAGAAGATTGGGGAGACCGTTCAAACCCAGGTGGTGCTGCAGTCGCCCAACCTGAAGAAGGCCTCCTTCCACGTCCACACCAAACTGAAGGATGTGGCCTTTGAGGACTACAACTCCCTGCACGGCTTCCTGGACCGTTTCAAGGACCGCATCCCTGCGGTGGATATGCAAATCTACCGCCAGAACGGCATGCTCCGCATGTTTGGCTGCATGAAGGAGAACCACACGAGCGCCATCGTCGTCTTTGATGATCCGAAGTGGCAGATTGGCTTCCCGAAGGGTAAAGTCTCCGACAAGGCTGCCGCCCTGCACTCTGTCTGCATCCGTGAGGCTGGCACGTACAAGCGCCTCCTCACCTTCGACCCCCCACGCGCCCATTCCCCCAGCTACAGTGCGGCGGAAGGGGGCGAGAACAAGGATGGGAGCCGGCGCTTTGCTCCGGTGCTGCTCCCGCGCACGGAGCGCGAGGCCATTGAGAACGCCTCCCGCTGGCTTCGTCAAGCATCGGAGACGGAGGTGGGAGAGTGGCGTTGTTGGATTAGTCTCGGCCTGGCAGCCTTCCGCATCGCCCACCACTTCCAGAATTCCCCAGCCCTGGACCGCCCCGCAATGGAGACGATGCTCGATGCGTGGACAGAGGCTAGCCGCAAGTGCCCGCTAAAGTACAAATCGGGTGAGTGCCAGGCTCGTTGGGCCACCTTCGACGTGGACAAGATTCCTGGTCGCTCTAACTGGTGGAGCGCCTACTCCCGTCTTGGATCGCTGGAGGTTCCTCAGCAAGAGAACCTCGAGCGGGAGCTTCGGCAGGAGGAGGAAAACAGGCGACGACGGACCGCGCGGCGCCAAGACTAAAATGAGCACAACTGTGGTTGGTGCCTTCTTCTACTCTCCCACCGTTGATTCAGCCCCCTACGTGAGATGGGGAGGAACTATATAGATGTTGTTGGGCCAAACGTATAAGGAATAGATGATCTCCTGGTGTAGGCCCCCTCCCACTGTCTTCTTCTTTGCTGCTCGGGCAAAAGGGGGAGAGGGAGCGACAGTTGGCTGGCACATGCGATTTGGAGTAGCGGCGGCTGGCAGAACGCCTGAACCGCCAACAACTCGAACGTTGAAGAAGATAGATGCATAAGAGCTGGTGATGCGATGGATGCACAAGTAGAAGAACTTGTCGGGTACTGGACCCATATTCCCTCGAGCCAACCATCTTCTTGTTCTGTGTTTTTTTCTGTGTGGTGTGTGCTCTGACAAGTGGACCACTGTGAAGCACACAATCAATCTCTGACGTTAATGCCACACTTGTTTTCTCTTACTCCCTAAGCACACCCCTACATAGTAGACGCATGTACTTCCGTGGAGGTGGCCGGTCGTCTTGGAACAATCGGGGAGGCCAGGCCACCACATCGAGCTACTTCCACGGCACTTCGAAGCCCAGCATCACCACAACCTCCTCGAGCTCACCAACCTATGGGGGGAGCGGAGCGGCACAGCCCGCAGTCTCGGATCCATGTGTGGCGATGTGGGTAGAACTTGAGGAGGTGGATCTCAACGCGTGGCGCTGCCTGCACACGGCCGGCTTCAAGCTGGGCTGCATCCTCTACGTCAAGGATGCCACAGAGAACTCCACTAACCAGACATCGGGTGGTGCGGAGGCAGCGGCTCGGTCCTTCATTCGACGCGCCATCGAAGCCCACAACCTCCCAGCCCCGGTGATGGTGGCCAAGAAGGAGGAGCAGGCCGCCCCCTCCTCATCCGCACCAGCCGCGGAAGAGGTGCAGCCCGAAAGCAGCAACATTGGTTCCTTGTTCGACTTTGGCTTTGGAGGCGGTGAGACGGCGCCTAAACGTCCAGCACCAGCCACTTCCGCTCCAAAAGAGGAGGAGGAAAAGCCCGTGGAGCTGGTGGAGGACCCGCTGCGTGGGGTTAAGGTGTGCTCCATCACGGAGTTCTTCTCCAGCGGGGCGGCGGATGGGATTGATGTGGTCTACATAAGCGTCCCTTCCATTGACCCCTGTGGCTTCGTGGAGGATGGTGCAGGTTCGCCACTCAAGCCAAGCACCGCAACGGCCACGAGCCCAAAGAAGACGGGCACCATCGTGGACCGCCGTGATGCCTTTATTCATGAGTGCGTGGAGAAGGGCAAACACATGTTGATGGATGCGCGGGTGGTGGCCACCTCGCTCGCCACGACGACGAAGTGGACCGAGACCGTTCTGGGCCACACGCGTCTTCCAAAGGTTCTCTTTCAGGACTCCTTCTGTCTGGGCATGTGGCCCACCAAGAAGATGGAGCTCCTCCGTCGGGCTGTATTTGGGCACGACCCATCCAAGAGCAAGACGAGCTCCCCATCTTCGGCCACGGGCAAGTACATGCCAGCTGGTAGTCGGTACGGCCGCACAACATTTGCTTCTGGTGGCAGCGGTAGCCCCACGACAACGCCCCAAGCTTCACTCCTCGGTGGCCTCCGCCATCTTCGACTTCATTTGTGCAGTGGGCGAATGAGTGGTGCGGCAGCACCCACACCCCGTCCGGATGTTTTGGACGTACTTGGCTATCGCGCCATCTTCACGATTCTTGCCATCATGAACTGGGAGGCCCCTGTGGGATTGTGGGCGCGGGCACTGGCCACTGAGGAGACGTCGTCGGGTACAAGCCCAGCTGGACGTCGGTTGGTGGTTGTGAGTGGGTCCCTCTTCTTCACCCGCGAAGTCACCGTCCAGGGTAGTCCTTCTTCCCCGACGGCCGCCAAGAAGACCCCGCGAGCCCAGACACGCACCGACGTTGTGGAGGCTACCTTCTTCCTCGCACTGCGCGAGGTTGAAGCTCAGAGCCTCACCATCACAGGGACGGAGGGCCACCTTCACATTCCCGACCCCATCTTCCCCACCACCGCCCCATCAACGGAGGCGGAAGCAGCCCACGTGATGCTTCCGCAGCCAACACCGGCTCCACAGCCCGTGGCGGTGGACCAACCGGCCGACACTGTGGCGCCCGAGACGAAGACGCCGGTACGGGAGTACCGACCCACCTTCATTCACCACGACATCCCGGTGGATGCGCCGCCCGGAGGACGAAGGCGCATCACGCACGAGATACCGCTCTTCGATGCGGATGCCAGTGCGGCGGAGCTCTCCTTCCCCGACGACCGCATGTGGCGCTCGGCGCGGGACCTCCTCAAGGCGTCCACCACCTATGGCGGCTATGGAGGGTCCTCGGCCTACTCCCCCTACGGTCGCGGAGGTGGATATGGGGCCTACCGTTATGGAGGCACGAGCTCGTCACCCGCTCGCCAGCGCTTCTCCGTGGCTGACACGACGAAACAGATGGACGACCTACAACATCTGTGGCTGGTTGCTCGTGTGCTGGAAAGCCTTCGCGACTCCGCGCAGCGCTAGGCTTTGCTGGAGTTGTGCCAGCGTTGATAGATCTTCATGCGTGTGGGTACGAGAACCGCATGATTGGATTTGTGTTGTTGTTTGGAAAACTGTGTGGCGTTTTTGTACTCCGCTGCCGGTATCTCCGTCCTACTCACTCACTTCTTGCAATGGAAGCTGGCTACTCTGTCTGGCTGCTGGTGTATTCGTCCACAATCATTCATCACAATGACTGCTGCAAATCTTCAATTGTTTCTTGTTCGCGTCTCCGCTTTCTTTATTTTTCTGGAAGCCCTTGCCGATCTCCTCAATTGGTCGGCCACCCCACACACGCACTCCATCCGTTCCACCACTGGTCCACCCACCACATCGATCGTGAGGGAGTGTAAGAGGAGATCATCTGCGTGGCACTGGGACGATGGAGGTGTTGCCGCATCTGCGCACCGCCTGGGACGTGGACCGGCGGATTGTGCTGGATTCCGCTGACAAGTTGGTCCTCGTACGATTTAGTGGATTCGAGCACAGTTCATCCGACGTACGCGCTGGCAGCAGCACCAACACATCATCCAGCCTCGGCCAAAAGCGAGAGCGGAGCTCTGATGATGAGATGGAGGCTGGGATGGAGCACCAACTCCGTACTCGGCAGATGGACGAGCTCCTCACCATCTTGGCACCAAAGGTCCGGAAGTACTGCACCATCTTCCTTGTTGATACCAACGAGGTGCCTCAATTCAATGAGATGTATGAGCTCGGGCATGATAAGGATCCATTTGCCATTCTCTTCTTCTACCGGAACACGCACATCCGTGTGGATGCCGGAACGGGAAACAACAACAAGATCAATTTCTTCGCCTTCGAGGACTACACCGACTTTTTACCACTGGTGGATGCAGCCTACCGAGCTGGGAAGCTGGGCAAGCATCTGGCCAGCTGCGATCGTACCTTCTCCACTGTTTCCATTCGGCGATGAGGTACCTGCGTCTGTGTGGTATATGAAGATGGTGTGCGGCATCCATCATCTGCCCACTCCTCTTGATTGGTACGGATCAGTACCACACCTTGTGTATGTGTGTGTGTGTGTGTGTCTGTGTCTGTGTGTGTAGCTTGATGCTACCCCAACCTAAACAAGCAACACCACGTTTTATTATGTATTGTTGCCATGCATCTACAACTGTTGCTCTACTTGCACATATTCTATCACGTCCTCTGTTGCCTGACAAGATCTCACACCCGTTGCCTATAGACGGTGGCCCTACCTGCACCCACATCGCAGACTCATCATCACCATCATCATATATCACATAATTTATTCGAAACATTGCAACTCTATTGAAGCTCTTCCAATCATGCCACCTCGTCAGAGCTTCCTACTGCTCGCTGTGTTGGCCTGTGTGGTGCTCATGCTGCCACACACATCTGCCTCATCCTGCACGGCGTTGGTCAAGGAGTACCTTCATGAGATCCACGCGTCCCGCAGGCCCGTATCCAAGCGCGTGGATGCCGCACGCGAGCACTTCAACGAGGTACGCACGAGCGGAACCTCGGGTGAGGCAGATGCCCGCGCAAAGCTCCAGGAGGCGGAGAAGGCCTTGGCAGCCTTTGACGCTGCCGTCGTTGATAAGTACGGCCGCCACCTCCCCCGCACCTGCATCGATGAGCTTCAGGAGGAGGTGCAGGCTCTCCCTCCCCTCAATAGCGACCACGTCCTCCTCCTCGCCTTTCAAGGGATGCATCGCGTTCTCTGGTACCATCTCCGCCTTCACTGGAACATTCTTCGTGGGGTGATGGACCACAATCTCCACGGGTGGTACCCGATGCTCGACCGCTTCCGGTTGAGCTGCAACGCCTTCTTCGACAAGGCGCACGACTGCTATGACCTAGCTCACCCACTGGACGCCAGCGGCCAACGCCACACCCTTCCCTCCACCCTTCATGTTGTGCTCTACTCCGTTCAAGGCATGGCCTACGCCTGCGTACCCCTCATTCTGGGTGCGGTACTCCTTGTTTCTCTGGCGATGTTGGCAATTCCAGCGGGTGTGGTTCTGATCCTGCCGGACCTCATTTATCAAATTTGGGGCCGAATCTTCTTCGCCGCCTTCACCTTTGGCCTCACCGCGCAGGGTGCGGTGTGGGCAGCTATGATGGAGTACGTGGCCATGTTGATGGGAGGGGAGCTCACGGAGATGAAGGACCGTCTTCTCGATGCTCTCGAGGCGCTCGTGGCGGAGTCTAACATTAAGTTTTACAATGGAATCATCGCCGCCTTCACCCTCATCTACCCACTCATGATGATTGGGGTGGTGTTGCTGAGTTGGATCCTCACCCGATGCTGCCACCGGGATTAGTTTTCTGAAGAGAGGATGGATGGTGGCCTCCCATCCACCCACCACAGGGGGGCTGCTTTTAGAATCATGGAATGGAGATGCATCTCCCCGTGGACGACCCACTCCGCAAACATCTTCTGCCAACGAACGTTGGTGATGAGAAGGAGGGCTTCCGCAGGGAAGGTGTCCGCCAATAACCAGTGTAGCACCTTCTCGAAAACACGCGTGTGTGGAGGTGAAGAAGATGCAGCAGTAACTCCGCGTGCTCCACACGGAAGCATCAAAATGCACGAAGCCGGTGTTCCAGAACAACAACATCGCGTTGGTTCAACTCCCTTCATTTCACCATCACTCCAACACTAATCATGCTACTTCACTCACTCTTTCATATTATCATTATCAGCAGAAACAATTGCTTGACTCTTGATAGGATCAGCGCCAAACGCACTGAGAGAAGCGTAGATGGCGGACGCACCCCGCAAGCGCGTTGTGCGACGCAAGAAGGTCTCAACCGCCGATGCCGGCACCGGTCAGGCGATGGCAATGGCTGCATCGCCTCAGCCACCATCACCCACCGATCCACCACGCTCCCGCCTCGTCAAGCGCAAGGCCGCCCACACTCTCCTGACGATTGGCGAGGAGGAAGGCGGTCAGCCACCGCCACCAACCACAACCCCTGAGGCTCTTCTCCCGCAGAAACCGAAACGTGTGCGGGTGAAGGTCCCCGCCCTCGCTAGTCCAGATACCCCGGCGGCAGATGGAGGCGGTGAGGCACCTCCTCGAGTGCGCAAGGTTGTGCGTATTGCGTCGCCCCCATCCACGGTGGAGATGCCAACGGAGGTGCCGAAGGAGGAGGGGGCCTCTTTTGGTCAACGGGCGCTCGTGGATCGGCCAACCTTTGCCTCCCCAAACTTCTCTGCCCCGCAGGTGGTCAACGCCCTCACTCAGCGCATCGTCCACGACGCGATGCAGCAGCTGGAGCGAGAGGCCAAACGGGGTCTGACGCACCACACCGCGGAGGAGATGGGCTCTCGCGAGCCCTCCCAAGCGGCGGAGCACGGTGGCGATGAGTTAGCTGACTACCGTCTTGTGGCGGCGGAGCTGTGTGCTGTACTCGGGGATGCCTCCACAGCTGTGGCGGAGCTCCTCGTGGAGGAGGAGCGTGGCGTGCAGGAGGCAGAGGTGCGATGCAAGCGCGTGGAGAAGCACCACAAGCATCACCTTGCCACCATTCGTCTTGGGCTGGAGAGCACCTCGGCACGTCTGCAGGAATTTGAGTACCGAGTCACCAACGCCCAGGCCACCACGGCCGGCATTGAGCAACATCTTCTGCGCTCCAACACACGAGCGCAGCGAGGCAAGGTGATTGGCCAACTTCTGCGCTTCTACGAAATGTTCCGGCAGCTGAAGCCAGGGGAGCTGGCGGAGCACCTCAAGGCGCTCTCGGCGGTGCGTACGACCCAACGTGAGGCGAGCACGCGACGATGGCAACAGAGCGCCAATCTTTCATCCGCCAGCCCAAACTACTTCGCCAATTTGACGGCCGCAGTTGATGATGCATCCAACGATGGTGGCACCTCCCCGCGCCGTGAAGATGAAGGAGCCGCAAATGTTAGTGGTGGCCGTGTACCCCTCACTGCTACCGAGGCCGCCGCCGTACGCGCTGGGCTCGATCCGCTCTTCGTCTCCCGCAGCTGCACTGAAGCGCAGGTGGAGTGGTGCCAGCGACTGACGATGCTAACCAAGGGGCTCGGAGACTCCGCCGCGCGTGAGGGCTCTGTTGGGGTCTACGTCAAGTGGCTCACAACGGAGCTCGTGAAGGAGCTCTTCCACGTGACGGCCAACTTCAATGAGTTTTACCAGACGGAGCCGCGAGCCGCGGTGCACCTCCCCCGTGGCCGTGCTTGCCTCCGAACACTGGAGCTCCTCTCACGGCTCTACTCCACCATCTCCAGCTCCAGCGACAACCTCCTCACCGCCTTCTTCAACGCTTCCATTGACCAACTGGCAGTCTCCTTCCTGGGCAGCTTCAGCCCCAACGCACCGCCGCAGCAGCCCCCGCTCCCCGCCCCCTCCACAGTGATGATGATGGACTACTTCAAGGAGAAGATGGAGCCCATGCTGGGGGAGGCCTTCCGGTACGTCATGCACATCATTCGTCGTGAGGCCATCGTCGTGGAAACCATCTTTGGCATGGCCTCTACCGCACGTCAACAGCTGCTGCACCGCAGCACGGAGCGAGTAGTGAAGCGGTACATCGCGCACCACACCAACTCAGCTCGAGCGATGCTCGAGGATCTGCTGAAGCAGGAGGCGGCCCTCTCCCCGAGGGCCACCCGACGTTCCTCCCGCCGAGTTGCCGATGCGATGGCGTACTACCATGCCATATCCGCGCGGCTCTTCATCTTCTTCCAAGACTACGTTCAGGAGCTATGCACCATCTTCGAGGATAGTGAGGTGGAGTTCCTGAATCAGTACTCGGAGAGCATCTTTGACCAACGCCCAGCCTACACCACCAAGCGATGGGAGTCAGCCCTACTGCAGCGCTGTCTCACCCAGATTGATGAGAAGTACACCAGACATCTTCACCCCATCCCGGGCGAGGCCTTCGACATTCGTGATGCGCACATGACCAAGTCCAAGGAGATGCTTCAGGCCTTCATTGACGCCGCGCGCCGCATCTGTGTGTATGGGATGCCGAAGGACGTGGCCAACTACCTCCGCGAGCTCATCCAGCTTACCTACACCGCCGTGGGGGGTTTCCTCAACGAGGAACTCCGCAAGACAGAGGATAGTCTGCGTGCCGACATGGCCAACTGGCGCGTACGCCCCAAGAGTGAAGAGGAGTTGCTGCGACCAAGCAAGACGGAGTCGCAGCACTGCGGCTTTCGTCTGCTTCTCTTTGTGCAAAGTACGTTAATGAACGTGGGAGACTGCGTCAACTCCATCGTTCTCCCTCTCCTTCCCCGCAAGCCCCAGTTGGCCGGGGAGGTGGAGGAGGTGCGCACAAAGGCCCTCGAGGCACTCGATGACCGCGCCGAGCGTGTACTAAATTGGTGTATTCAGGCAGTTGTCTCACGCTCGCTCTCCATCCTGCTCCACTACCAGGGCAAGAACGACTACTGCCCCAGAGCCGGGGCGGCAGGGACGGATAGCGAGATGGTGGCACCACCCTGTACACGCGCATGTACACTCTTTTGCTACTACCTCACCCGTCAATGGGCTGAGGCGAAGGAGTTCCTCCGACTCTCGAATGGGCAGCTCCCACGCAAGATGGAAGGACGGCCGACGGAGGGCGAGAGCTCCAGCGGAGGGCTTCAGAGCGTGGACTCCATCACCTTTGATGACCAGTCGGTGGCTATCTCCATGATGGCGGTTGGTCGGTCTGTGGCTGAGGCGGAGCGAGCTGTTCGGGCTCGGGCACGAACCATGAACATGAATCAGCTGCTGTACGGCGATGGTGGTCCATCCTCTGTCGTACGAACCCTTGGAGTCTGCCTGTACCGCGGAATCTCCGCACATTTGAAGTCCTTCGTCGCCAACGACCGTGGAGCACTGATCTACAAGCAAGATGTCATGGCCTACAAGGAGGCCATGGGGCCACTCACTATCACTCCAGGACTGGGCGGGGCCGTTGTGGAGGTCCTCTTCCAGGTACTCCGCGAAACTGGTAGTCTCCTCATCATGCCCCTCGACAATATCAAGGAAGTGAAGCAGTCAGGTTCACTACGACTGCTGAGCAACGAGGAGAAGATGGCATACCTGCGCATACGGCAGGACGTACGAGATGCCCTCAAGGTGATGGGGAAGTGAAACTGCCACACCGCGCGTTGCCAAATCTCTGCTGGAAGCACCACATTGATATGTCCAATACACGATGCTTTTTTCGTCACACTTGTGCACACACTCACGCGTCGTCTTACCTCCTCCTCCTCTCAGACCCCCTCCTTCCTAGTTCCTCTGTCTTCACTCTACCATTAAGCCATCCAAACACCTTCTTTCACCATGCCCCATATATGGACCCTTCCACCACACGGTCTCATGGCACGATTACCCCTGCTGGCGCTTCTGGTACTCATCCTTGTTGCCAGCTCAGTATCAGCTATCACGTTCCAGCTTGGCTCACCTCTTCTTGGAAACATGCCGCCCAGCGACGCCTTTGTCCGCATTCAGCCACTGGTGTACAGCAACTGGCCCAAGTTGAATACCAACAGCTACCCTGTGGACTACAGCTACACCTATATCAGTGGAGCGGCATACGTCAGCACAACCTCCTATTCCGCCTACTTCTTCGCCTTCGACAAATTTGCCTACGTTGGCTCAGATAGTCAGCTCCCCGTTGATACTATCACAGACGCGAACAGTCAATGTCTTCTCTTCGGTGGGTTCCAGCAACAAATCACGGCGACAAACGAATTTCAGCCGAATGTGTTCTTTGTTGGCGCACCAACGCCTGCCTCCGTACTCCACATGATGTGGATACTCCTACAGAGTGACCGACTTCCAATGCAGCTGTCGTACTACCGAATTGTGTCTACTGGTGCGGGGCAAGGCGCCATGGCGGCAGCCACCACGGAGCCCCCTAAGCTGGGCTGCAGCACTGTCACGTATCTGGCGTCCCAGACCCAAACTACGGCCGATTTCAACACCCTCATCAACTCTAAGCCACTTGCTCTCTTCATGGCAGGCACACAGCAGCCATATGACCAGCATAGCTACACCCAAGACTTTTGTAATGCGGTGTTCAACAGTGCAGTGCTTCAACAAATCAACACGTCCATGTACACAGAGTTCTACATGGAGCCTGACGTCCTCACCTACTACGGCAGCAACACTCGGGCCTTCCCTCGAAGCAACATCTTTGTATCATCACCAACACCCTCCATCACCCAGACCGCCTACCCTATCGTCCAGGGCTTTACCACGGAGATCACCTCCGTTCAGAGCAACTACCTCAGCTCCAACTCTAACTTTGTGGCCAGCATTGCTCTTGCCGGATGGGTTACAACGCGTGTTGCGATGCAAAGTGTGATGCAGTACTCCGGTCCCATGTCGGATACTATTCCTTCTCTCAGAGCTGGTATGAACGCCATGCAGAGCGCGTACGTACTCCATGATACCTTCTTCGGTACATTTGCCGGAGCTGTAACAGCCTTCGCTCAGGAACAAGGTGCCATCGGCAGTTCAAGCTTTGTTGGCAACGCTATGTACTTGAGCCAGATGACTGCACCGACTGCCAATGCACCGAACGGAGACTTCGTGGGAGTACCCAACAGTGAGTACATCTTTGGTCTGGGCAAGACTCTGCAGCTGAATTCCGGTTACTACCTTGATACCATCACCCTGTACGCCACTGCATACGCTGTGGGTGTGAGTCTGACCGATGACCCTGTCACTGCCTATGTGTGCGACCAGGCATCTGTCGCGACTGGGGTTGTGCAGAGGACATCGCCGAACACCGTATCGAACCACGGCTACCGTGGCCGCTGTGTGAGCAGCACCACGGCTGGGATCACTGCCGCACTTGCCGCAGATGTTGCGACATACGTGACTACCAACCTTCTCATTGGCGTGCTTCCCGACGGGTTCGACACATCCAGCAGATTTGTTGTGGACCCCATCCCTGCTTCACCCAGTCTTCGTGTTGCTTCCAGCAACATGGTGTATCTCTTCGCCACCCTGGAGCAGCAAATGTATGTGGGTGCTGTATACCTAAATATGTACCTTAGGGCCAAGCTGGCCTCGACGAAGGTATGTGGCATCGTTCGTGGACCACAGGCAACTGCCATTCTTGACCTGATGAACCTGACCATGACGACGTTTGGCATGGAAATGCAGCAAGCAGATATGGTGTCACTGAGCGCTGGGGGGAATATGGTGGCAGCAATCCCTGCCGGGTGTGATGTTGTGCTGCTAATCGGCATAGCTGGCAACGAGGTGAGCTCACTGCAGGCGTTCCTCGCTTCCAACCCATCCACCTTCGCCTTCGTCGACTTTGATGCTCTGACCATGAACTACCCGAACTTTGTGACATCCTTTGGCACTACCAATGCGGCAACGAAACTGCTCTTTGCAACGAACCTGCCGTCTTGGACCACAGCCACTGCGACCACTTCACCGACTGCTGCACGTCAGTTCCTCAATGCCGCTGGCGCCAACTACAACACCCCTGCTGCACTCCGTCAAATGTACGTGTCACTCCTGATTGACCAGCTGACAAACAATGGCAACACACAGGCCCTCCCCACCGACCTGCAAACGATCTTCAGCAAGATTGATACAGCCATCACACTTGGTGGCCTAAACTTTGGCCCCTTCAACCCCAACGACTGCCTGAGCGTTGCGGGCGTAGAGGAGCCCAATGACTGCCTCGGCAACACTGGAGCACGTGATTTGTTGGTATGGTCACTGGCATACATGCAGACACCCGGCCGAGGACCACTGACTGCACCAACAACGCCAAGTATGATGTACAATGCATTCTACGTGCATTCGACCTCGAGCAGCAACGATGTTGTGACGGAGGTCGCTAACACTGCCAAATGCCGTGACTTCAACCCAGAGTCCGTAGCTGGGAGCAGCAGCAGTGGTAGCAACCACTTGGTGAACCCTTTTGGCGGCAGCAGCAAAGAAGTGAATACCAGGAATAAGAAAGTGCTTGATGGAGTGCTCTTTGCTCTTCTGGGACTGTTACTACTGATCGTGCTTATTCTCATTCTTGTTGTTTTGTGGTTGTGGGGCTACCTTCGGTGGTGCTGCGCGCCAACTGTCTCCTCTACGAAGGAGAGTGCGAAGGATGCTAAGCTGTACGAGGCTGTACGGTCCCCCTCGACCAAGGAAGAACTGAGCCGATGCCACACAGTGACTGTTGCAACAGTTGACGTTGCAGCGAGCGTTGCTCTGTGGACGACTGTGCCACGAGCCATGTCTGCGGCAACGCTTGCTAGTCGTCGTGCTGTGCGTGCCGCAGCTGTGCGACACGGTTGCTATGAGGTGCGCCATCTAGGCGATGTGTTTGTGGTTGCCTGCCGTGATCCGCCATGTGCACTTGCGTTTGCGACTGAGGTGCAACGCAATGCACGTGGCGGAGTGAATGGACGTGTCCGTGATGAGGTTGCTGCTTCATATGAGCGCCTGGTGAATGCACGCGAAGACGCTCGTACCGTCAAGCCTCCTGCACCTGCTCCTGGCGCATGTTTGTTGCTGCGCGTGGGTGTGCATGCTGGAGTACGTACGCATGGAGAGGGTTTGGATGCTGCGTGCGAGCGCCTTGGTGACGTTGCACTCCGTGCTGGAGGGGTTGCTGGTTGCGCAGCGGGAACCATCGTCACACGCGACGCACTGCCACCTTCCGACGACCGTGTTGTGCTGACTTCCCTCGGAGCGTACGCACTTGGAAACAGCACCGAGCCAATGGAGCTGTTCAAGCTGCAGCAGCAGCGGAGTACGTCCGACACTGCAGCCACTGAGGCCTACTTTACTGTGCCTCATGGCGTGCAGATGCTGCGCAGCGGCACTGAGCACTCCGATGCACCTCTCGCTGAGTATGTTCGCCAGACAATGGGAGCTGTGACCTGTGCGAGCAGTACCCCGACACACCGAAGTCTCCTGCACCATGTGCATCACAGCTTTGGCATGGACACCCAAGTTGTGCCTGCCGAGTCTGCCAGGGAGGCTGCAGTGGTGGAGCGTACCACAGCCATTCTGGAGCGGCGCCGGCGCGTGGGATTGGGTATCGCTGTACCGAGGCATCCGTATCTGATGAAGCGATGTGGTGCTGGATCTACTGGCGATGTGCTGACTGCGGCGAACGGGATTGAGACTGAAGCGGCTGGTACCACATCTTTGTCCTTGCATGCGTGGGAGGTGGTGTCCCGTGGTACTGTGGGAGCTCATCGTGGGCCCTACCAGGATGCAGATTGGATCGGGGGCGTGGAGCTGAGCCGCAGCGGGGAGGCTCTCACGGCCACGGAAGTGGTGGAGGGTGGGGCTCTCAACAACGATCCGTGGCGAGGTGAGGTGGTTGGCGTCCATGCGCCAAGTTCAGTCGAGCGGTGTTTCTCACGGAGTGAGAGCCTACCGTTGCATGCGGAGGAGGTGGTTCATGGGCGGCATCCACGAGGGGTAACAGATGAAGAGCCACGCTATTCTGAGTGGCAACAGAGCTCCTGCACGAAGGGCACCTCCGTCCAGCCACTACTCTCCGATAATTCTCCTGTCTTGTATCGCCGTGGGTCACTTCCTGACAAGGAGGTTCATGCCGTGCCACGTGGACAGGCACCATCTCTAGGCCGTCGTGGCTTGCGCTACATCTCGCGGGAGATGGTGGACTCGGTTGAGTTGCTGGGGGCATCCTTCGTGGATAAGGATGTGGATGACCTGGATCATGAGAATGTGCAGACAAGAACGCTCATGAAGGGGGAGCACCAACCGTGGAGTCAGGTAGACCCGGTGCAGCAGCAGTTAGCACGTGGAGCGGGTGCCTCACCGGTAACCGTATCTGCGGCGAAAGAGGCGCCACCAGGCGTGGAGGAGCTGTCGGTGGAAGACCTCGGGTGCGAGGTGCCTCCGCGGGGCCAACTTTCAGAGGAGTGTGCGGATATAAACAGCTCCGAGCCGTCATCCATCAATCCATCGTTTTTACGTGGACAGACAACATTTGTGGCAGATCGGGTGAAACCCTGCTTTTCACAGGGTAACGGCCTCTTGTTCCGCATGACCAACTCAACCACCGGACAGTGGGCGTACTACAACGCCACAACAGATTACATGATGCATGTTCACTTCGTTGCTGGTGCAAAGAGTAGGATTGTGGCTCTTGGCTCGACAAAGTTGCTGCCCCCTGATGAGCAACGCCAACACTACCAAGGAGATCTGTGGGTGGGGCCCAAATGCACGGAGCTATTGATGGCCGGCACGTTACGTGGCTACGACGTCCAGTACAAGGCTATACCGCTTAGTCGCATCATGTGATTTATGTAAGTCTCCCATGATACCCACGCTCACGAGTCGTTTGTCTTCACTAGTGAGGTACTGAAGAGGTGCGCAGTATTGTGCTCTACTCATGACGTAGCCACGTGTTGGAAAATCAAGCGTTTGCGTGTCACGTGCAGAGATATCGGTGACACTTGAAGATTGTGTGTGTGTGTGTCTTTTTTTTTCTCTTTTACCTGCCAGCATCATCATCAAATGTAGCATAAGAAAAGAGCAGCTGCGTGTGTGTTGTTTTTCGAGTGGGTATACTGAATACACCATCATGCTGTGTTTGCGGTGCAGTTTCAACAGACGAGACTGGTTAGGGTTGAGTCCCATCAGGAACTCTTCTTTCCAAACCAGCATGCGCACCGGTATTTTTCCGGTATTTTTCTTGTTCTTTGCATCACTGTTCTACGTTGGCGCATGTAGTGCGTGTGCGCGTATGTGTGTTTTTTTGTGCGTGTTTTCTACCACACCATGACTTGACTTTCTGTTCGGGTGGGTCCACTCCTTCCGTAGATTTCTATAGCTCGAGTGCTGTATATTGGAGGGGGAAGCAGCACTGTTGCATGTGTGCTGAAAACTCGTGATATCGCATGTGGGCGAAGTTGAGAAAACAAATGGTGTAGAGGTTATCAAGCCCTACACGTCTTCTCCTTGTCTTCCTCTGATTGTGTTTCTTGGGAATCTTCGTCATTGTAATCAAGTCAGTCATTGTGTGTTCATGTGTTGCATCTCATTATACGTTGTTTTCGTCATCACTCTGTCGTGTTTGACCTGGGAATCAAAAAAAAGACAATAATAATTTTTTTTCGCCACTTGTACTTTCACGCTGTCACTCCACAGTATTGTTGTAGGTCACCGCCTCTGCCCATGGCCTGTCCCACAAAATGTCGCATCCCCCACCTCCGTGCATCCTCTCCTCGCTTCTTTCCACCTATCATGTAGCCACCCACTGCCTCAGACTCGCTCTGCGTACCTCTCCTGTGTGCCCGTTGCACTCATTGGCAGCACTATCAACCCTCATCCAGCTATCCCTCTGTTTCTGTCATTCCCAGTCAAAACAGAGGCACATTGTGCACCGTTCTATATGCCCACGCGAAGCGCAACAACAACGTTCATGTCAGCTACATACATATATACAGCGTATCGCATGGTGATTCAGCATCCCCACTGTGGGCAGACCTCACTACGTGACGCCTGCGTATGTCTTATTTTTCCATATCCACAGATGGATTCCCATCACACACCACTGCTATGCCCTACTGGATTCACTCCCTACCACTCACCAACCTACGTCAGTACCCGTTGGTTCCACTCCACTGTAACGCCCTGAAGCGCTGCCTTTCGTGACCCCATGCTACCGCACCTTCCTCTTCTTTTCTTTGTTCTCCAGACTGTTATTGCCTTCTTTTCTCATCTCTTCAGCTCTACGCCTCATCCCTCTCTCCTTAACCATGGCCCCTTCGTGGAGTCTTTCACGACGCGGTCTCATGGCACGATTACCCCTGCTGGCGCTTCTGGTACTCATCCTTGTTGCCAGCTCAGTATCAGCTATCACGTTCCAGCTTGGCTCACCTCTTCTTGGAAACATGCCGCCCAGCGACGCCTTTGTCCGCATTCAGCCACTGGTGTACAGCAACTGGCCCAAGTTGAATACCAACAGCTACCCTGTGGACTACAGCTACACCTATATCAGTGGAGCGGCATACGTCAGCACAACCTCCTATTCCGCCTACTTCTTCGCCTTCGACAAATTTGCCTACGTTGGCTCAGATAGTCAGCTCCCCGTTGATACTATCACAGACGCGAACAGTCAATGTCTTCTCTTCGGTGGGTTCCAGCAACAAATCACGGCGACAAACGAATTTCAGCCGAATGTGTTCTTTGTTGGCGCACCAACGCCTGCCTCCGTACTCCACATGATGTGGATACTCCTACAGAGTGACCGACTTCCAATGCAGCTGTCGTACTACCGAATTGTGTCTACTGGTGCGGGGCAAGGCGCCATGGCGGCAGCCACCACGGAGCCCCCTAAGCTGGGCTGCAGCACTGTCACGTATCTGGCGTCCCAGACCCAAACTACGGCCGATTTCAACACCCTCATCAACTCTAAGCCACTTGCTCTCTTCATGGCAGGCACACAGCAGCCATATGACCAGCATAGCTACACCCAAGACTTTTGTAATGCGGTGTTCAACAGTGCAGTGCTTCAACAAATCAACACGTCCATGTACACAGAGTTCTACATGGAGCCTGACGTCCTCACCTACTACGGCAGCAACACTCGGGCCTTCCCTCGAAGCAACATCTTTGTATCATCACCAACACCCTCCATCACCCAGACCGCCTACCCTATCGTCCAGGGCTTTACCACGGAGATCACCTCCGTTCAGAGCAACTACCTCAGCTCCAACTCTAACTTTGTGGCCAGCATTGCTCTTGCCGGATGGGTTACAACGCGTGTTGCGATGCAAAGTGTGATGCAGTACTCCGGTCCCATGTCGGATACTATTCCTTCTCTCAGAGCTGGTATGAACGCCATGCAGAGCGCGTACGTACTCCATGATACCTTCTTCGGTACATTTGCCGGAGCTGTAACAGCCTTCGCTCAGGAACAAGGTGCCATCGGCAGTTCAAGCTTTGTTGGCAACGCTATGTACTTGAGCCAGATGACTGCACCGACTGCCAATGCACCGAACGGAGACTTCGTGGGAGTACCCAACAGTGAGTACATCTTTGGTCTGGGCAAGACTCTGCAGCTGAATTCCGGTTACTACCTTGATACCATCACCCTGTACGCCACTGCATACGCTGTGGGTGTGAGTCTGACCGATGACCCTGTCACTGCCTATGTGTGCGACCAGGCATCTGTCGCGACTGGGGTTGTGCAGAGGACATCGCCGAACACCGTATCGAACCACGGCTACCGTGGCCGCTGTGTGAGCAGCACCACGGCTGGGATCACTGCCGCACTTGCCGCAGATGTTGCGACATACGTGACTACCAACCTTCTCATTGGCGTGCTTCCCGACGGGTTCGACACATCCAGCAGATTTGTTGTGGACCCCATCCCTGCTTCACCCAGTCTTCGTGTTGCTTCCAGCAACATGGTGTATCTCTTCGCCACCCTGGAGCAGCAAATGTATGTGGGTGCTGTATACCTAAATATGTACCTTAGGGCCAAGCTGGCCTCGACGAAGGTATGTGGCATCGTTCGTGGACCACAGGCAACTGCCATTCTTGACCTGATGAACCTGACCATGACGACGTTTGGCATGGAAATGCAGCAAGCAGATATGGTGTCACTGAGCGCTGGGGGGAATATGGTGGCAGCAATCCCTGCCGGGTGTGATGTTGTGCTGCTAATCGGCATAGCTGGCAACGAGGTGAGCTCACTGCAGGCGTTCCTCGCTTCCAACCCATCCACCTTCGCCTTCGTCGACTTTGATGCTCTGACCATGAACTACCCGAACTTTGTGACATCCTTTGGCACTACCAATGCGGCAACGAAACTGCTCTTTGCAACGAACCTGCCGTCTTGGACCACAGCCACTGCGACCACTTCACCGACTGCTGCACGTCAGTTCCTCAATGCCGCTGGCGCCAACTACAACACCCCTGCTGCACTCCGTCAAATGTACGTGTCACTCCTGATTGACCAGCTGACAAACAATGGCAACACACAGGCCCTCCCCACCGACCTGCAAACGATCTTCAGCAAGATTGATACAGCCATCACACTTGGTGGCCTAAACTTTGGCCCCTTCAACCCCAACGACTGCCTGAGCGTTGCGGGCGTAGAGGAGCCCAATGACTGCCTCGGCAACACTGGAGCACGTGATTTGTTGGTATGGTCACTGGCATACATGCAGACACCCGGCCGAGGACCACTGACTGCACCAACAACGCCAAGTATGATGTACAATGCATTCTACGTGCATTCGACCTCGAGCAGCAACGATGTTGTGACGGAGGTCGCTAACACTGCCAAATGCCGTGACTTCAACCCAGAGTCCGTAGCTGGGAGCAGCAGCAGTGGTAGCAACCACTTGGTGAACCCTTTTGGCGGCAGCAGCAAAGAAGTGAATACCAGGAATAAGAAAGTGCTTGATGGAGTGCTCTTTGCTCTTCTGGGACTGTTACTACTGATCGTGCTTATTCTCATTCTTGTTGTTTTGTGGTTGTGGGGCTACCTTCGGTGGTGCTGCGCGCCAACTGTCTCCTCTACGAAGGAGAGTGCGAAGGATGCTAAGCTGTACGAGGCTGTACGGTCCCCCTCGACCAAGGAAGAACTGAGCCGATGCCACACAGTGACTGTTGCAACAGTTGACGTTGCAGCGAGCGTTGCTCTGTGGACGACTGTGCCACGAGCCATGTCTGCGGCAACGCTTGCTAGTCGTCGTGCTGTGCGTGCCGCAGCTGTGCGACACGGTTGCTATGAGGTGCGCCATCTAGGCGATGTGTTTGTGGTTGCCTGCCGTGATCCGCCATGTGCACTTGCGTTTGCGACTGAGGTGCAACGCAATGCACGTGGCGGAGTGAATGGACGTGTCCGTGATGAGGTTGCTGCTTCATATGAGCGCCTGGTGAATGCACGCGAAGACGCTCGTACCGTCAAGCCTCCTGCACCTGCTCCTGGCGCATGTTTGTTGCTGCGCGTGGGTGTGCATGCTGGAGTACGTACGCATGGAGAGGGTTTGGATGCTGCGTGCGAGCGCCTTGGTGACGTTGCACTCCGTGCTGGAGGGGTTGCTGGTTGCGCAGCGGGAACCATCGTCACACGCGACGCACTGCCACCTTCCGACGACCGTGTTGTGCTGACTTCCCTCGGAGCGTACGCACTTGGAAACAGCACCGAGCCAATGGAGCTGTTCAAGCTGCAGCAGCAGCGGAGTACGTCCGACACTGCAGCCACTGAGGCCTACTTTACTGTGCCTCATGGCGTGCAGATGCTGCGCAGCGGCACTGAGCACTCCGATGCACCTCTCGCTGAGTATGTTCGCCAGACAATGGGAGCTGTGACCTGTGCGAGCAGTACCCCGACACACCGAAGTCTCCTGCACCATGTGCATCACAGCTTTGGCATGGACACCCAAGTTGTGCCTGCCGAGTCTGCCAGGGAGGCTGCAGTGGTGGAGCGTACCACAGCCATTCTGGAGCGACGCACTGAGGTTTGCACGTCACACAGAATTGACAGTGCGCCGAATCCCTTTGAGACGCTGCACGCGCAGGAGTCGATTCCTTCTAAGCTGAAGCCACGCAAGGCATCCGTTGCTGAGACTTCATCATCCGTCGTCGTGAAGGAGGCTGTGGTGGCTCCGGTGGTGGCCAGTGTTCCAGCGGAGGACCACTCGATGGTCTCGGTGAATCGTACTACGGCATGGGTTCCTGCAACGGTCGGTGAAGTGGGAAGCGACCGTGTATCTCGGACTCACGTTCGAGGTCGTCACGCTTCTCGTGGACTGCGATACATATCTCGGGAGATGGTGGACTCCGTGGAGTTGTTTGGCTCATCGGCTACAGCTGAAGATGAAATGTTGTGCGATGATGAAGAGAATGTTGGTCTGCGTGGCGAGAGCGCAAGCCACTTGTTGCGCTCTGTGTCTCCCACGTCAGTGGACAAGGGACGGGACCAACAACAGCTCGCGTGTAATGGGCGTGCCGTGCCAGTGAATGTGGCGTCGGCAGTAGAGGCGTTGCTGAGTGTCGATGAGGTGCCACTCGAGGTGCTTCAAACCGACCCGCATATGGAGCCCTATGAGACGAACGCACGATCACTGAGGGCCTCGAACACTCCCGCACAGGATGACAACACCGCGTTGCTCAATGCGTTGCAAATCAATGGTCGTCCAACCTTCGCCGCAGATAGCATCAAGCCATGCTTCGATTATGGGAATGGTCTGCTGTTCCGCATGACTAATTCGGCCACTGGCCAGTGGGCTTACTACAACGACACCACCAACTTTATGATGCACATTCACTTCTTCGCAGGCCCCAAGAGTCACATTATGGCATTGGGTTCCACCAAGATGACAGCTCCCGATGAGCAAACAAAGCGCTATGTGGGTGAGCTGTGGGTGGGACCTCGCTGCACAGAGCTTCTCTTCGCTGGATCGGTTGCTGGCTATGATGTACACTACAAGGCAATCCCCGTGTCACGTGCCCGCTAGGCAGGTATGACGGCAATTTTTCCGTATCTTTGTTCTCTTTGTGTATGTGAGCGTTTTCGCCTCAGCCCAGGGCCGCTTACCTTGATATTAGTGCCATGTTCTGTGGTGAATCAGACGCCATGAATGTGGCGAGTGTTGTGCGGTTACCTTGCTTCTCCAGATCAGGAGCTATACACCAGTTCTTCTTTTTTTGTTTTGCTCTTGATGTGTGTAGTCATTGAGCTCTTTTGGTCTACTTGCGATTTCACGCACAGCCCTTGCGCATGGGCTGTGCTAGTTGGCATGATCTCTTCTTTTTTTTTCCATCTTTCTTGATACTTTTCATTGCTTATGTGGCATTTTCACCTGATTCCGTACGATTCCGTGTGTGCTTCAACATAGAATGCATCGACGAGCAGGATGATTATTTGCCGTAACTTTGTCACAGTGCCACGTGTCGGTGCCATCGCTGGCAATTCGTTTGGAGGATTTTGAGGTTGTGCAAGATCCTTCATTGTGACATGTGCTGTAGATTTTTTTTCCGGACACTGATGTCTACGTGCTTCACCGACCCAGTTGCACCCCTCCTCATAATCTTGTTCAGCATGCACTGGGGGAGCTTCCGCAATGTGACGATGGCCCACCCCTCATGGATGCCTACGTGTGGGTAAGGACTCGGCACATTTGTTGTGACTCACTGAGAGTGCCGGGATTGTTGCTTCTGGCGTATTTTCCAGTGCTGTGACATGGAGTGGTGTGAGTGGGACCGGCCTCACTCTCTTTCCTTCCTCGTTGTAGATGTATCTACGCACACAGTCAGCGGCGCGATGCTGCGCGTGCGAATGAACCTTTCATTTGCGCAGCTAAATAATCGGAGTTTCTTTTCTTTTTTTGTGCGAAAGGCTGTTTCTGTCGTGTAGTGCGACAACCTGAGTGAGCTGCAGCCGTCTAATGTAGAACAGCGAAGACGCATTGGTCCATGAGCAGTGCTGGCGCAGACCCACAATATCAGCTAATATCTTTTTCCCATACTCATCCCAGCATGAAATGAGCATCGATGGTGGGGTGGTCCTTGTATATAGACCCGCTGTGCCCCTCTACCTGTTCGTGCTCTGTCATGTGCGATTCACTTCTTCTCTTTTCAGTACCACCCTTCTTACTTTGGAGGGGGGTGACAATCTTCACGTCACACCCCTTCATTCTTCCCTCCGCAGCATTGGTTGCCTTCGTCGTGTTTCTTGTTCTTTTCTGAAGTTTTTTTTTGACTTGTACTTCATCTTTGTTGTTGCGGACTGTCCTATATGCGGAACCAGATTGTGCCTTCTTCTTCTCTCCATACGGGGTCTGTGCTTGAATGACGTGGTGTCACAACAGTGCACCATGATAGCATCCCCTGGTTCTACCAATGGATACCCTCTGTACTCGCACCAAGGGAATGTGTGAGAGTTCTTGACTTCGCCTTCCACCTTCGAGACGAGAGAAGTCAATCCCACGCTTCCTTACCCGTGATTTTGGATGTCTTGCTGGGTATGTCGTCGAAACACTCCTTTCTTACTTCTGTTTGTGGAAGCGAAGCACTAAGCCAATCAACTACACCTACAACAACATCTCCACTCAAAATGATACGGTGTGTCCATCGTGACTCCGGGTGGTCGTCACCTTCTCTGGAGAAAGTATGCACTGAAGCTGCTGTTGTGTTTCAGCATCCACATAGCCTTCCCTCTCCTCGCATTTTTGCTCATGCACTCCTATAGTTTCACCCCTTTCAAGCCCCACCACGTGCTTAGGTAGCATCCCTTTCTGTCGGCTGTCAATACGGTGCCACAATGGCATGATTCAGCTCTGACTTCTTCTGCTTCTCCTGTTAAGACACGAGGGGGCATCCCCTACAGTGCTTCACTTGTGTTGGTCATCGCTCATGTTGTCACTCTTACAACCCAGACGTTTGGCTACAGTCACAGAGAAGCACCACCACGACCTCATGTACGTCTTGATCTTGTATGTATCTGCGGCAACATCATCACTTCTTGTCTTTCCCATCTGTATTCATCTCTTCATGAGGTATCCCGCTGCTCCATTTATCGCGGGGGGCCGTCTGGAGGTCCATCTATCACCTCCACCAACATAGAGCTGAGGCGGCATATAGACGCACAAATCCTCCCAGAAGGGGAGGTACTACACGCACACACACCACACATTCTTACTGAGGCAGCCTCCTGAAGGGCTGCTTCTTGAGCTACACTCATCTACACATACACAGAACTGCACATTGTTACGTGGGAACATGTTCATGCCCAGCAACGCCACTTCCTCAAAGATGCTTCGAAGTGTGTCAAGCATCGTGGACAACACATTTCATCGCGGGTATGAGCGCCCATCCCTTCGCAACTCTACTGAGGCTGTTGGGATTGAGGTGGCGGAGTCTACGAGTCCAACATCCAACCGTGCTGCCTCCACTGAGGGAGAGGTGGAGGAGGAAGAGGTGTGCACCATGGCCAACACGACAGCCACCGCTGCAACAGCAACAACGGGTAGTACGCCAGCAAAAATCCGCGCGCCATTGTTCCCCTGGGGCCCATCCCCACGAGAGCCCATCTCCCCCAGTCGGGCAGTGTGGGCAGCGGTACACGCATCCCCCACAACCTCCTCCACCGACCGTGAGGCGATGCTGGTTTCGATGTTGGAGCGCTTACTCACTGTGAATGAGGCGTTGCAGCAGGAGGTGGCGGAGCTGCGCCAACAGCTGGCCACACCCCGACGTGCATCCTCCGTGGGCACGGCCAAGAAGCGTCGATCGGGCGAGGATCGTGGGAGGGGAGGGACTACCACACCGCTGTATCAACGGCCAAGCCGCGGGCGCAGCGCTCGACCCCCGCCCGCCTTGGACGCCGCACGTGGGCCAGTCAGTGCGCGTGGGCCCAGCGCCGCCGCCGCCGCACGTCGCCCTCGCGTAGACCTCCGCCATCCGCCCGCGACCGCCACCGCCACCGGTGTTGCGGCAGATCGACGTGTGCCACCCTCACGTGCCTCCGCGAGAGCCCTGTCGAAGGGGGCGCCTTCGGGAAAACAACGTGAGAAAACCAACATGAGTGCACCCACACGTACAGATCCAGTTACCCTCGCGCCGTCCTCCACCCCGCGAGGAGCTCGTGACTCGATGGACAGTTGCGCATCTCTCAACACGCATGAATTCTGCCGTCAGGGGAGCATTCCATCCCAGCTTAAGAGCGTTCGCCACCAACTAGAGCTACTGTTGTGATGGCGGCATACCGTAGATGCCCATGACCAAAGCAATGAGTACCGCATATAGCTGGGCAACCTTCTTCCTGCAATCCTTCATTATACATGGTAGTGATGAGTAGCTGAGGCTATGCATCAAGGTCATCGTACCCCTTTCATCTCTTCAGCTCAACCATGCCATCATCATCATCTCTGTCATTCTCTATTTTTTTTTCTTTGCCGCCGTAAGGTCCATTGAATTTAGGCAACTTCATCATCATGGTCGATGAACGTCGAGATGGTGCCAGCAGAGGTGAAGGTGCCTCACGCGGGCCATCCAAGGAAGTACGTGAGCTCATTGCCAAGCGAACGCTAGAGCTCGAGGAGGAGGGCCAACGCCATGAAAAGATGCTCGTGAATGGCCGCTGGGTGACAGACATCAACGCCCTTCGCCACAAGGAAACGAAGCGAAAGGAGCTCGTCAGCCGTCAGGCACCAAAGCGTGCCGCGCGCATCAACATGTACTACCAGCAAGAGGCCGACAACACGGGCCTTGAGCTGGAGGAGCGCGAGGTGAGTGACCGCGTCACTCAGGATGACATCGCTGCCGGGGTGGACCTGCAAACACAGCAGAAGCGCATGGAGCTGGTGCTGGATAAGCTCGGCCCCTACAAGATTGACTTCACCATGAACGGCCAGTACCTCCTCCTCGCGGGTCTGCGCGGGCATCTGGCGAACATGGAATGGAAGCGATGCAACCTGCAAGGTGAGGTGCAGCTCAAGGACAAAATCAACGATGCCAAGTTCCTCGTTGACCATACCATGACCGCTGTGGCTCAGAAGAAGTACGTGTACATGTACACGAAGGAAGGTACCGAGATGCACGTCCTGCCAAGCATGACCCACGTGGACCGTCTTGCCTACCTGCCCAAGCACATGCTCCTTGCCGGAACCTCAAGCTCCTACAGTACGATGCAGTACGTGGATATCAGCACAGGCCAGGCCCTTGGTGCCAAGGCTCCGGCCGTCATGCGTGATCCGACCTCCTGCCTGGACGTCAACACCTCCAACGGGGTTGTCTCAACCTGCGACTTGCGTGGTGTGGTGAAGATGTGGTCTCCCAGTGTGGTGGACCCTCTCGTCCAGCTCAAGGCACACAAGGGTGCCATTGAGGCCATTCGCTATCACCCCAACGGGCGCTTCTTCGTCACCTTAGGTGCCGACCACAAGCTGAAGGTGTGGGACTGCCGCACCATGCGTACCCTGGAGGACTACGCCGTGACGTACACCTTCAACACCATTGACATCTCCAGCTCGGGCACGGTGGCCCTGGGCGGAGGCACCAATGTCCAGATCTGGAAGGGCATGTTCTCGGCACACAAGCCGTCCTCGCCCTACATGAAATTTGGACTCGGCTACGGCAACATTGCGGAGAAGGTGATGTTCTGCCCATTTGAGGATGTTCTCGGCATTGGCCACTCGCGTGGATTCACGTCCATGATCATTCCTGGATCGGGTGAGGCTAACCCCGACTTCTACTACGCTAACCCGCACGAAACGGAGCGCCATCGCAAGGAACGTGTGGTTGGCAACCTGCTCGATAAGCTGCCACCGGATACCATCTCCATGGATATCCAGGTCGCAGGAGTCAACGAGGCTCGTCTGGCAGAGTACAATGAAAACCTGCGCCTCAATCGCAAGGCACGTACCATCCGTGAGAAGAAGCAGCGTCGGGCGGAGCGGGAGTCGATGGGCAAGGATGCGCCAACTGGGCTGAAGGTGGGCGAGGATGAGGAGGTGGACGAGGAGCTCGGATTCAAGGAGAAGCCCAAGACGCGTGACCTTCGCACGAAGCAGGAGAAGGCGCAGGAACGCAAGAAGAACAAGTGGGATAAGAAGGATAGCGGTGATAAGGTGCGCAGCAAACAGACGATGCGGCAGTCGCGCATTGCCCAGAAGATGCGTGCCAAGAACGCCAAGGACGACCGGCTTGGGGCGTACAACATGGATGACCTTAACGCCGAGGAGCAGGAGGCCCTTGTGGAGGAGGAGAGTAAGGGCAAGAAGGATGCGAAGCGCCGCCGAGTGGAGGAGCGGGAACAGGCGGAGGACCTTCGGGGGTCATCAGGTCGCCGAGCGCGCACACACAGCGCCAGGAGCGACTTTGGCACTGCAGACAATGCTGCGCTTCGTCGCTTTCAGTAGTGCTGCACTCCTGCCATTCTTCCTCGTGAGCATAGGACGTGTGTGTGTGTGTGTGTGTGTCTCACGCTCACTTACGATTAATGTTGGCCACATGGTCTATAACTACCTAAGCACACCAAAGTGAGTACGACGTGTGGGTGCCTACTGTGGCATGATGAAATGAAGGTTGGATTTTGATCGTTGCGTGAGATGTTCAATACCTGTTCTACGTGCTTCTCTTGTTGTTGTGTTTCACTGATTAGATAGTTGGCTGATGGTTGGTACGTCTTCTCAATACTGATTCGCTTTCATTGATTTCGTAGCGCCGCCCCTCGTTCGGTGGGACATCAGCTCCCCCCCCCCTACCTACACCACACACGCACACACATACGTGCGCACGTTCTTCACTTTCTGCATAACAAGCACCCGTGTTCCGGCACGCTGATGACTACGACGGCCAACGGATGGGCCACGGAGCCCAAGATTCCTCAGCCCCCCTCCACTGACTTGGCAAAGGCCGACCTTCCCCCCGTCGAAGCCTACGAACGATGCAGTCAGGAGGTGTTGTGTCTCTTCATGGATATGGATGCCTCCATGCGATTGCCCGCAACAACATCTACAAGCACAACACCTGACGATATCTCGTCAACGGAGCATCGTCGTGCCGGTGCCCCTGTCCCGCTCGACCTCCAAACCCTCTCACGCTACGAGGTGGTGAGGCGCGCGCTTAAGTCCTTCATGTACCAAAAGATTGCCACCGCATCCAGCCCGGCCACGGTACATCTCGCGCTCTATGGAGTATGGAAGGACGCCGTGGAGCTGCTGCCCCCATCACCCTCTGACTCTCCCATGGTCGCCGAGGCACTCACGCAGTATCTTGGCAAGGCCAACATCCTCTGCGACGATAGCGCCAGCTGCGGCGCATTCCCCTTTGATTCCGTCGCCGCAGTGCTACGCCGGACGCAGGCGTGGGCCAAGGCCAGCCTGGATGGCCTCCCCGGTAGGTCCAGCACATTGGTACGTGGGGTGGTCTTGCTCAGCCGCCCAGGCACCCCACCCCCACCACAACGGCCCTCTTCCTCTTCATCAAGCTCCTCCTCCGCCCATGATTCATCGACGTGGATGGATGTGGTGTGCATCGGCGCCGACTGCCCCCTTCCCGCACCACGCGCGGCGCGACGGGCGTCATCGGAGGTGGCCAAAGTTCTCTGCCCCTGTGCCGCCGTCGAGCCCATGGCGTACACCGGCATCGCCAACATGGAGATGGCGGTCGGGGCAGCCCTCACGCGTTTGGTTGGGGTTCGTGCCTACGACCCAGACCTCTGCACACGCGGGGCGGAGGAGCTTCACAAGATGGATATACAAGGTGTGTTGGAGGTACTGCGGTCTAGCAAAGACCTTCACCGGATGCCATCCTTTGGCAGCATCGTGCAGAATCCCATGGCCCGCTCGGGTTTTCTCAGTTTCGTGGATCGAGATGACGACGTGGGCGGCAACCCGCTCACACGGCGTAGTAGTGGGATTGGCTCCATGCACAGCAGCTTCGCCAGTGGGGCATACACCTCCGCGATGCTGAGCTCCACGGAGATACGGGCCCCAACAAGCAACGCCGGCAGCCCTATGCGCAGCTCCTTCCAGCCACCTTCCTTCTCCGCACGCAAGTCCTTCACGCGAGGGGCTCAGTTCCGGGCCTCCTCACCCAACGCACGAGGTCGCAATGGCGGCGCCTCCTCGCCCCTGATGAGTGGCCGCTCGGTTTCCGTCATCTCCCCCGTCCTGCCGGAGCTACCGCAGCGCACCATCTCCCCGCCATCCCACATCAAGCCGCTGAACTTTGACGATGATAAGGCCGAGAGTGCGCCATCGACGCCGCAATCCCAGCGACGTACACGGCCATCGCCAAGATCTACGCCAGGCTAGCCAACATGGCCAGCAACCACACACACAAACACACACAAATCATTTATTGTGTGCTCAATTCGATGCACCAAGACTCATGGGTGCGTACCAACTCGGTTGATGGGTACACGCAAACACGCATACAACATACAGCGTACACCTGCACACACCTGCATATACACGTGCTGGCTAACCTTCTTGATGCTCCTTCTTCTTCTTCGTCTTGTATCTTCGTTGTGCGTACCACACCACCAAGCTGTATACCTCTTCTTGTGTGCGAGTGAGGTGCCATCACCCCCCTCCCCCTGTGCTTGCCAAGATGCTCTCGGGTTGCTTGTACTTCTGTGCCCCGCTACTCCTGCTGGCCTCGGTGAAGCTCTTCATTATGCAGTACCTCCTCGAGCATGGCAACTGGACCTTCGAGGTGTTGGCGGCCAAGAATGAGTGGGATGTGCCGGCCAAGGCCCGCTGCTGCCGCAATGCCGCCATCGCCTATCTCTTCATTTCTATCGCCCTCTTCATTATCATCATCGTACGAGGTGTGGTCGCGCGCTACCAACACGGTGGTTGGGCGGAGGTGAAGGAGAAGGGTCTCATTGGAGCTGTGGCACGCACCGGCCGCTCACTCCGCCGCCGCTTTCGCCGCATCGCCGGCAGCCACGACCTCGATCTCGGTGCCACGGGGCTGCAGGCGGTGGAGGTCACCCTCAGCGCCAGCCACGGCCCCAATGACTCCCTCTACACCAGCTGCTACTCACCACACTCACCACACTCGCCGTACTCACCACACTCGCCTTCATCACCACGCCCATCCGCGGCACCACATGAGGCCGACGATGGCGATATCCACGTTGGTGAGCTGTCTAGCTACCACTCCGATGTACATGTACCCACATCGCACGAACCTCCTCGCGACGATGACACGGGATAGATGTGGCTTTTGTGGCACCCACATGAAAAACACACGCATTATATACTAGTATGTGTTGGTTGTGTGCGGAGATGCTGCCACAACGGTGTTGGACCTCCTCTCATTGGTTGTTGATGTGTTGCTGACGAATTTATCATCTCGATCTTGCATTACACGAAATTGTGTGGCAACATTTGTGTGCCACCCGTGATGTTGCTGCACCCACACTTCTTCTCTCTTTTTTTCTCATTTGTTTCATCAGAATCAGATCTGCCCTGGCGGCCGCTCATCATCCAAACATATCCACGTAGTGGTGGAAGGGTGGAGGAGGAGGTTCATCTGCAACACATTCACCAGCATCCACGCAGGTCAACGACTGTGTTGGGCCACTGCGTGAGTAGTTTTTTTGGTGCACGTGTGTGTGGGTGTGTTTCATCACCATAGATTGATTGAGGAGCTGCTAGAGCTCTACAAATCAGAACTCACATTGTGTAGGGTTGTGTTGTTGGCAGCATGAATACCAGCGTCGGGAGTCTTCCGGCGAGCTCGCGTGCTGCTGCACTACGGCGTACACCACGTCGAGGTGTAGATACGTCCATGGCATCCAACCGCTCCCGCAACACCGCCGATCGCAGCACACACCTTAATCCATCACGAACCGCGCCAAGTCGGCGTTCGTCCTCGGCCCTCTCCACCGCACTCCAAACAGAGTGGGGCATGTTGCAGAGCCTGTTGGCGAGCCACTCCCCCAACCGCGGAGCTCAGCTGGCGCAGCTCGAGCATGATGTACAGCGCACATTAACATCTGCAGCGGCGCGTAGCTCATCCAATGTGGAGGAGATGTGTGCTGCCATGCCCTTCCTCTTGGCATTTGCGGTGGCGCCGATCCCATCGGCCCACACACAAGCGGCAGCGCTGGAGGCAATGCGAGGAGCTCTACACCTTCTCGCCACAGAGTGGGGAGCAGCTGCGTCACGACGCTACGTGGATGATGTGTTGTTGGCGGAGCACAACGCACTGCAGGCGATGGAGGTATCCTTGGTGGTGTCCATTGAAAACATTCGCAACGCAGCATCATCGTCTTCCAGTAGCAACAACAACAACAACACCAGTACTCAGATGGATGGTGAGGAGAGCTCCATCTCCATGCACCACCACGTCACCGACTGTTTGATGGAGCTCCTCTTTGACCTCGTCGCGCTCTCCCCAACCGCCGCGCAGGCATGTCTAGGCCATACACGCATGATGGAGATCCTCGTCAAGTACTTGGCCATCGCCACACCCTTGCAGGTTAGCTTCATGGGCAGCATCTGGCGTTGTATGTGTGTTCTGCCCGAGGCGCCCAACGTCTTTGTGCAGTGTGGTGCCGATGCGGCTATCCTGCGCTACCTCGCATCGAGTCTCGGATGGGGTGGCCGCAACGGAGAGAGCGGAGAGGTGGTTGGCGAGGGCACCATCACCTCTCTCTGCATGTTGTTGCGTGTGGCCATTCATCTCGTCGGGTGTGCCACAGCCTATGATGCCTTCTATGAAGGTGAAGGTGTTGGTGTGGGCTGGACGATTCTGGCGCAGCTCATCACGTGTCAGTGGGGCGATTTGGTGGAGCTCGGGTGTTTGTGGGTAACTGCGCTGCTGCAGCGTGCGCCGGAACGTAGTCTTGTCTTGGTGGAGGCCCTCCTCATCAAAGGCAAGGTTGCGGTACCACTGGCTGGTGTGTTGCAGTGGGAGCAGCTTCGGCCCTACTCCATCTCCGCCGCGTTGTGTTGGCGTTGGATGCTGCTCGTACACCCACTCATTGCCGGCACCGCACTCGGCACGCAGCCACGCATCATGATTGCATTTGTAGAGGTGCTCCTCACGCAGTCTCTGAGCTTCATGCGCCGACCTATTCATCTTCATGCGGATGAGTGTCGTACGTCACCCACACGTGGCACAAATCTCTCCGCGGAACAGGCAGAGGTTGCTCTACTCGTCGTGGAGAGCACCATTTCCCTCGGTTTGTGCTACGCCCTGGCAGAGGCATCTACACAGGCGGCGATGCATCAGCAGCTGTTGCGGCATCTGAGTAGCGAAACCCGCCAACTTCTGCGCGAACGTGTTGGCGAGGCACTCGAGAGTGTGGCGGATGCGTACTTTGACACCTTTCCCGTTTTGGAGGTGACGCCACTCCCGTCGCAACACAACGCTACATCCACCAACAAACATGATGATGATGATGATGAGAATGGCCAGACCATCATCATGGACTCACCGAACAAGTGGCGCCGCCTGCTTGATCAGGCACTTCGTTCGATGCTCGCGGGCCACCTCCCCTCCGCACCCAACCAGCAGCGCCTTCATCGGCCCTCACTCAGCCCCACTCCAGCCGGAGCTCCGCCGCTGATTCTCTCCAAGCAGCAACACGTAGATGCCAACGTGGGTGGTGGTGCGATGCGGGAGAAGGAGATGGCCCCGATGGAGCGGGCCGAGCTCATTGGCGGCTCCTTCTACCGCCGCACCATTGAGGTGGTGCTGCAGCTTTCCCAACGCTACGTGCATGCCTACCGCGGCGAGACGAGTGCGTCAGCGCCACAACACCAACCACAGAAGATGAGTGCATCCCTGGCCAACAAGGCGGCCAATCCCTGGGCTCCTCCACCGAAGGCTCAGGCGCATCGTCGTTGGGTGGTTGATGAGCTCCGCCGCTCCGATGTTGTTCTCTTCGCCGCGAAAGCGTCGCAGGTGGAGGTGGAGATGGAGATGGTGATGGCGGCGGTGCAGCAACACGTTTCGTACCTCTCACAACAGCTTCAGTTGTGCCCAACCAAGAATTTTCAACGTCGTTGCCTGCTCAACGATCTCTTCATGCACGTCTATCCAAAGATGTTCTTCTTTGTGCGGGAGGTGCTGCGGATGGTGTGCTCCTCTGCCTCCGCCGTCGAGCTCATTCACACGATGGAGGGCGGCACAATTCACTCGGGAAACATTCTGACCGTGTATGAGGCATTGGTTGCGTGCGTCGGTGATGGAGGAGAAGCGGCGGACGACGATGGTGGCCGTTGATGGTCTTTGCCATGCCTGCACACAACGCATGCGCACGCACACATGCTGAAGCGTGTGCGTCTTGTGTGTTGCTTAGATCGATACATGTTGCATCTGCAACAACAAGACAACTGAGACGAGGTGTGTGGAGGCTCCTTCCTACGCACTAGCTGTAGCTTTATGTGCGTGTGTGTGTGTGTGTGTTGGTGTTGGAGTACCACACTTCATGCTTCCTTCTTCTTATTGTTGTTTGTGTGATAGGTACGTAGAATTCTTGTTTCGTGTAGATGAAGCAGCAACAACGTCTCGAGGCGACGGAGGACCGCCGACTGCAGTCAAAGGCGCTGCGTGCGTGGGAAAAGCAGAAGGTGGCGTGGGAGCAGATGCGCCACCGCCTCCTCACGGAAACTGGCAAGGGCGGTCGTGAGCGCGGCATCGCGCGCAACTTCGCCATGTCTGCCGCCACCACACGTGAGCGCATGGAGGATTATGGCATGATCTCCGCCGGTGTTCCGCAATCAGCCCTCAATAGCTTCTACGCGTGGGAGAGCCTTCTTCGTCGCACCAACGAATCCGAAGCGTTGCGCTACGTACAGATTGGCAAGGGCTACTATCCGTACGCCTTGTTTGGTGAGGTACGTGATCCCACCGCCATCAAGAAGAGCCACCCGGTATTCACGCGCGTCGTCCACGATATCCCGCGCGGGCCGTTGGGGGAGGAGTCGGAGGAAGGCGTGTTGGCCTCTGCCCGACGCAGTCGCGATGTGGCCCGCACCGCCATTTCCATGGAGAATGAAGAAGACGGCATGCGCCTGATCATCTCCTCACGTGGGGGAGATGATTTGCTCATGACGAGCACCAACACCGATGCTCAGATGGACTACTACACCCAGCAACTCCGACGCTTCGCGCCACACCTAAAGTCGCGCTTCAGCCACTTTCTGGTGCCGCGTGATTTTCTGCAAGTTGAAGGCGGGCCGGTGCCGTTCCTGAGCCAGCGTGAGGCGGAGCAGATGCAGGCCAAGATGATGGAGGAGGGCGAGGAGGAGGAGGACCCGGTGCAGTTTTTCCCACCACCGCAACAGATTCGCATCAGCTCTGCGCTCGGGGCAACTAGCCAGCCGAGCGGCAGCGCCCCCAACACACGCAAGGGCGAGGATGAGCGGAGTACCGCCGGCTTATCTGAAGGTGATGGCGCACAAGGAAGCGGGCTCGTAGGTACAGGAACGGCAATCAGCGAAGAGGAGGCCGCCCCCACCACAGTGCCTTCGTTGCGCATCTCCACGCGGCGTTTGCTCTTCCGCGCCCAGCCAGGAGAACTCACGCACGGCTACGTTGTTGTGGATAATCCGAGCTCCGTGACTGTATATTACAGCTGGATGCCCGTGGATCTGATGCAGGAAGGTGTTGCCGAGGAGGCTGAGGAGGAGCATCGACGTCCTGCCACCTCCGCCTCCGCTGATGGATCTGCAGGCCACGGCACACCTCGCGCGGGCAGCCCACGCGGAACGGCCGCGCGCGCCGCCCCTGCCCCCGCCCCGCCCATCATCCCGCTCGACGAGGTTCGGCGTTGCGTGCATCGCATGGCTGATAAGTCTCGCATGGCGCGGAGCTACTTCCGCCTCTCCAGCCCCATCAACGGTGTGTTTCTGCCCGACGATAGCGAGGTCTTCCCCTTCTCGTTGCGCTCGCCACACCCTGGACGCTTCAAGCACACCTTTGAACTCCTCACGGTGCCACCGAGCCCGGAGCGCATCATCATCGAGCTCAGCGCCATTGTGGAGGCCAACGAAACGTCCGCCGACACGCTATACAAGCCGGTGGAGGCGGCGTTGAATGCAAAGGTGGCGGCAGACGCACAACGCTCCTTGGTGCATCGCTTGCTCAACAACAACACACCTTATGAAGGTGCGGAGATTGAGAACTCCATCAAGGCCGTGCACGAGGCCAAGGAGAAGGCGCAGCAGGCAGATAAGGCACGGAACACAAGCCAGAAGCAGCGCTGGCACGCCGCGAACCAACACACGCTGGACCTCACCCCGTACAATCGCCAGGTGTACGAGAAGCTCGCGAAGCTCTACACCAACCTGCATCAGGCGATGGAGGGTCTCGGGATGGCACAATCCCACACACACTGGGACGGATCCATCAACTCCCTCATCAGCGATGTGGTGGACCTCCGCGACGCCCCCTCACGCAATCTCTACCACGAGGCCATCATGGTGTTGTTGCGTGCCGCACGCGTCTCGCAGAATGATGCAGAGCCGCTCGAGGTGCTGCTACAACGTGCGGCGGAGGAGCTCGCCAACCATGTTGGCAAACGCCTTCTCGTCATGCATGCGGAGGAGGCGGAGTTCTCACAACTCCCGCGTGAGCCCATCGTGCCGGTGATGTCTGGCAAGAAGGCGCGCGCCATGTCGGCGGCCGGCAAACGCCACGCCTCCGCGGGGGGCCCTGGCGGGGTTGGTGCCAAGAATGATAAGAACGCCCCGATTGATGTGCCACAGCCCGGCACACTACGTCGCTCATCCAAGGTGGTATGGACGGCGGAGGAGCAGGAGGCGCTCGATCAGGAGCTCGATGTGCTCATCGCCACACGCACGGCCTTGGTGGAGGGCGAAGGCCCAGCACGTGCGGCCATGTACCTCGCCTCCTTCCGACGGTTGGTGGATGCCGCCTGCGATCTTCACTTGCTCGATGTGGTGCAGGGGAGCCGTGTGGCTGACCTGCGAACGCTCCAGACCTTTGATGAGATGGAAGTGGATACCAACGCCGAGATTGTGATTCAGAAGCCAACCAAGAAGCGATAGAGCAGCAGAGCCAGCCACACATGGGCATGAGCTGCGTGAGTTGCGGTGGTGGCAGTCGGGTCCAAGTCTGCCACCACAAGAAGAAGATCCTGATGTATAGCTTTGGCTAGATGTGTGCTACGACTGAAGAAGTGTGGCAATAACAACAACAACAACAACATGGAGCACGCACACGGGCACTAGCTCCATGCGTTCGCACCCACATATTCACTATTCCTTCATGATGCTCTCCCTTCTCCTTCTCCCACTTCTCTTGCGTGTAGGCCAATCTTGTGTTGGTATTCTTGTGTTGCGCATCACCTTGTGCGTGCGGTTATCATCTTCTTCATCCTTACTAGAAGCCACAGACTCTCCTACTCTTCTAACGTTCATCGATTGCATCATCCATGGCACCCATTCCAGCACCAACGAAGCGTGGCGTGGCCACCCCACGCGGCCGCCCGCTGCGACCTCCGCCAACCTCCGCCAAGGGCGCCTCGCCGTACCTCCACGCTGATCCGCACCCCCTCGAGGAAACGGACGACTTTCGCAATCGTGCGTCTGAGATCACCTCCTTCAAGGTGGTCTGCCGTGTGCGCCCCTTCATTCAGGAGGAGCTGGCCGAGATGGCGGGGCAGGAGCGCCGCTCTATTGTGGAGATGCACGAAAACAAGACCATCTTGCTTGACCCAAAAGACAATTGGTCCCCGAAGGCTCAGTTTGAGTTTGATTACTCATTGTGGTCTATTCCCCCAAACCACAATCTCGTTCATACGTTTCACGACACGCGACGCAAGGACTACGCCACCCAGCGCGACGTTTACAACATCATCGCGCGTGATTTGGTTCCGCACATCTTCAACGGCTTCAACAGCTGCATCCTCACCTATGGCCAGACTGGAAGTGGCAAGACGTACACGATGATGGGCAAGTACGATCCGCGCGCATCCTGTGGCGGGGATGGGGAGGAGGGCATCATCCCACGTGTGTCAAGCGACCTCTTTCAGCTCCTCGCGGAGCGCCAGGAGGAGCAGGAGGACCTCCCCTTTGATCAGCGCGTCAGTTTCCGCGTGGAGGTGAGCTTCGTGGAGATTTACATGGAACGTGTGCGCGACCTGCTGGACCCGGCGCTCATACACACAAAGGGCAACGAGAAGCTGCACGACGCACGAATCCGTCAGGACCCCTACAGCGGGCCGTTTGTGGAGGGGGTGACGAAGTACCAAATTGAGAATTGGGCGCAGTGTTGCACCTTGCTCGAACGTGGCTCGCAACACCGCACGACCTGCGCCACCGCGGTGCATAACCAATCCAGTCGCAGCCACGCCATTTTCCAGCTTACCCTCATCCAGGAACACACGGAGCCCGCCAAGGGCCGCTACGCCCGCCCGACAACAACCACACGCGCTGGCCGCATCAACCTGGTTGATCTCGCTGGCTCCGAGCGTGGTGGTTTTCAGGACTACGTGAAGGAGAGCGCCGCCATCAATACCTCTCTTCTCGCACTCCGCCGCGTCATTGACAACCTCACGGAGCGCCAAAATATTTTGATGGAACAGGCACATGCGGAGATTACTGGCACGCCCTACGCAGATAAGCCGCTGCCGCAGGTGCCGTTCCGCGACTCTATCTTGACGTGGCTGCTCAGCGACAGCATCGGCGGAAACGCACGCACCACGATGGTGGCCACCTTGAGCCCACTCGTCAAGAACTACGGCGATACGTTGGCCACTTTGCAGTGGAGCAGCAAAGCACGCAACCTCGTCACCCTGGTGAAGACGAATGATCAGGCTGTGTTGCAGGATGGCCTGGCCAACCACGCCGGTGATCTCGGCAACGCGGCCAAGATTCAGCGCCACAATCTGGATTCCCTCGCCGAGACGTTGCGCTCGAAGCAGGCGCGAACGGAGGAGCTCGAGAAGAACTCACGCATCCTCGCCAAGGGCATTGAAAAATCCAAGGAGAAGACGCAATCCCTCATCAAGGATCGATGTGCCATTCTCATTCAACGTGCGTTCCGTCGTTGTGCATTCCTCACGAAGCTGCGCAAGTACGAGGAGCAACACGCGGCGATGTGCAGCCGCCTGACCACCCATGGTGATAATGCCGATAAGTTCGAGCTGCAGAAGCACGAGGCGGAGATGCGTGAGACGGCGGCGAAGGAGAAGCTCGAGCGTGTGCAGCAGGAAACCGATCAGCTCGCGATGGCGGTGATGAGCTCGCAGGCGGTGCGTGAGGCCACCGCGGCGCGCAAGAAGGAGGCGAAGGAGCGCCGTGATCGCATCTGCGAAAAGATGAATCACGACGCGCGAGAGTCTGAGGCATCGGAGAGCGGTGAGCTGCCCGCGGTGCGGGCGGAGATTGCCACGTTGAAGAAGAAGATGGAGGATAATGATGCGCAGGTGGCGCGCATGAAGCAGTCCATTGCAGAGCACAAGACGCCGGCGTGGAAGGATAGCATGAAGAAGGAGGAGGCCACGGCGGAGGAGCTCAAGGCGAAGCGGGATGAGCTCCAGAAGCAGCTCGATGCGGTGCTGGCAGAGCGTCGTACAATTCAAGCTGGCAGCAAGTAGGCCATCATCATCATTCGTGGAAGATGATGATGCATGAGTAGAGATCATGAAGAAATTCACGTACACGCACAGAGATGGCCATCGACGAAGGACGAAGAGCGCGTAGAGCATTCAATGGTGTGCAGTGAGGGCCATTGATGTGCGTGGAGGAGGGGTGGTGGAGGTGAGGGCGTCGCAATGCTCGGCGTCTCAGACGCGAAGGTATCTGCTCCACTCGCTGCGATCCATCTCCGCACAACACTCCCCCACATCAACAACAACATCATCACCGTCTTCATCTTCATATTTGTTTTTCTGTTGTTTTTTTTCATCTATCCGTCGGGCACACACTTCACCGCAGACGCTACGTGGGCGTTCAATAATGTGTGGTTTTGGCTCATCAACATGGCATATGCGGAGCACTTCACAGACACAAGCACAGAGACGCACTCCTTGTGCCTGCACAGACACACACAACACGTACGCGTCCTGCATTTTTTTTCTTCTAGATTTTGTATGAACCCTCACTGTTCCATCATTGCTCAGCACTTCATCTCATCCACGGAAGCACACCAACATGTGTGTTTTCTGCCACCATTGTGTCCTCGTGGATGGTGGCAGAGCTCTCCGCACATTGGTTGTGGTACATGGGTGGAGTGTGGCTTGGGCCATCAACACACACACAACAACAACAAGAACAACAACAACAACCTGCAAGTACTGCAAAGACTACTGATGCACCACAAGCAGCTTACTTCTTGCTCATTTTGTACTTTTCTTCTTATCTCATCACACAAGAAGATCCAGTCAGATTGCTCATCTTTGCTTCATTCTCTTCTTCCACGACACAACACGGAAGACGAGAGCTCCAGATACCCACATTGATCTAGCTCATCACTTGGCGTGGTTCTGTGTGTTCGCACTGTGCGATATACATTGATTCAGCACAGCACGGTTTCGCACCAACATCATTTATACTTCTTGGATATCCATCTCGAACAGAAAAAACTGCATTATTCATCGACGGCCATGTCCGATCACGATCAGAAGCGGCAGCTATACAACCGTCAGGAGTACGTTGTTGGGGCTGAAGCACAGGCGCGCTATGGTGCCACAACGGTGCTCGTCGTTGGTGCGGATGGATTGGCTGCGGAGATTGTGAAGAACCTCGCGCTCACTGGGGTTCGCTGCATCAAGATTCTCGATGCATCGTCTGTGATGGAGGAGGATTTTAGCACTAATTTTTTTCTGCGCCAAGCCGATGTTGGCAAGTCGCGCGCGGTGGTGATGGCGAACGCCGCCAGTGAGCTGAATCGTTTCGTGCAGGTTGAGGCCGTGGATGGGTGCGCGGCAGATCACTACGCGCATGTGCAGGTCGTTGTCTTTGCGAATCAGCACGTGACGTCGCTGAGTGAGGAAGATGCTCTTGCACGTGCCAAGGGTGTGCGTTTCGTGGCCTGCGAGAGCCGTGGCATTGCAGGTTGTGTGTTTGTAGATGCGGGGGATGAGGTGGAGGTCTTCGATACTGATGGCGAAGAAACGGCCATGTGCATCGTCACGGCCATGATGGATGATGGGCTCATAACCCTCCATGATGATCGCCAACATGATTGCGAGGTTGGCAGCCGCGTCTTCTTCACGGGCGTTCAGGAACCTGCCAACATCAACGCCCACCTTGCCCGCCCACACGATGTGCCGGCGGATGAGAAGTGTTTTGTGGTGGAGCAAGTTGTTTCGCCTTATATTCTTAAGCTCAAGGGTCTTGGTGCGGCGCTCGCGTCGAGCCCACGCGTGGAGCTCGGCAGCAGTGCCTACCTCCACACCACCAAGAAGCGTGCGTTGCTGCATCATCAGCCGCTTGCCGAATCCTTGGCGCAGCCAAACATCCCGACGATGGCCATATTTGATGGCGAGGCAAAAATGGCGGCCCCGGCCAACCTTCACGCCATCTTCAAGGCCGTTGGCGCGACCAAGACGATCCCACGTAGTGCCTCCGAGGTGGAGGAGGTGTTGCAGCGCGCACGTGCCATGGAGCCCAGCTTGGATTCATGCTTTGCGCACGATGTACTCTCCGTCTTTGGTGGCAGCCTCAACCCCATGGCATGCTTCGTGGGCGGAGTTGCTGCTCAGGAGGTGTTGAAGGTGTGTAGTGGCAAATTCACACCTCTAACTCAGTGGCTCTACTACGATGCACGTGAGCTGCTGCAGGCGCGTGGCCCCAGCACCTCCAGCAGCAGCAGCACCTCTTCGGTGGCGAAGCGCTACGCTGGTCAGGCCGCCGTGCTGGGCCACGACTTCCAGAACTATCTCAGCCAACAAAAAATCTTCATTGTTGGTGCCGGTGCGCTCGGCTGCGAGCTCATCAAGAACGCCGCCTTGATGGGTCTTGGCGGGGTCTCCATCACTGACATGGACCAAATCGAGATGAGCAACCTCTCTCGGCAGTTCCTCTTCCGCAGCCACCACATTGGCCAGCCCAAGTCGAGGGTGGCCGCCGCCGCCGCGCAGGAGATGTGCCCGCAGATGCACATTTCCAGCTACGAAGTCAAGGCGGATGAAAGCACCGAGGGCATCTTCAACGAATCGTTCTGGGACGATCACGTTGCGGTGCTCAACGCCCTGGACAACGTGGTCAGCCGCAAGTACGTTGATGGCCGCTGCCTCTTCTACAAGAAGCCCCTCTTTGAGAGTGGCACCCTCGGAACCAAGTGCAACATGCAGCCGGTCATACCCTTCGTTACGGAGAGCTACAGCAGCACCTACGACCCGCCAGAGAAGTCGGTGCCACTCTGCACCTTGAAGAACTTTCCCAACGCCATTGAGCACACCATTCAGTGGTCCAGCGACCTCTTTCACGGGCTCTTCCACCTCACCCCCTTAGATGTAAATCGCTATATTCATCATCGCGAGGCCTTTGAGGCGGAGCTGCAGCGCGACCCTGCCGCCGCGACGGGTGTGCGTGAGCGTGTATCTGAGGCACTGCGGGAGTGGCCGCGCAACGATCAGGATTGTGTGCGACGGGCTCGCTCACTCTTCAACGAGCACTTTGACACCAACTTCCGCCAGCTGCTGCACAACATTCCCCTGGATAAGCGTGGGGAGGACGGCCAGCTCTTCTGGAGTGGCGCGAAGAAACCGCCCACGCCACAAACGTTTGATGCGCGCCACGACGTGGCCATTGATTTTGTCTTCTACACCGCCAAGCTCATCGCCACGGTTTATGGCCTGCCGCCACTGCGCATGTCTCGTGAGGAGGTGGCCACCTACGCCGCATCGCTGGAGCTCCCCGCCTTTGTTCCGAAACACGTTGTCATTGCCACAACGGAGAAGGAGGCGGCCGCTTCTGCCGCACCCGCTCACGATGGTGCCGCCATTGCCCTTCCCCCTGTGGCACCCTTCATGACGAAGATGGTGCCACAAGTCTTTGAGAAGGATGATGAATCCGTTCATCATCTTCAGTTCGTCACGTACGCCTCCAACTTGCGCGCACAGGCATATGGCATCCCAACCGCAGATTTAACGCAAACGAAGCGAATTGCTGGAAAAATTATCCCGGCGATGGTGACGACGACGTCGCTCATCACCGGCCTCGTTATGATGGAGCTCATCAAGTATCTTCTTGTGCAGTTTCGGCATGGCAGCAGCACGACCACCTACGTGCCAACACCGGAGGAAATAACGGAGCAGCTCACCATGTATCGCAGTGCCTTCATCAACGTTGCTCTGCCCTTCTTTGCCTTTAGCGACCCCATCATGGCGAGCGGCAAGACCTACATGCTCCCCGAGAGCCAGCGACGGCTGCGTTGGGGTGTGTGGGATCGGATTGACGTGGATGAGGGGCGCGACATCACCGTGAAGGAGCTCGCCGCCCTCATGTTGCAGCGCTACGAGCTCGATGTGTTTATGATTGCCCTGACGAGTGGCAAGGTGGTTTTCATGGCCTTTGGTGGCAAGGCGGCTGACCGTGAGAAGCCTGTCTCGGTCGTGGCGATGGAGAAGGGCGAGGAGAACCTCCCTGGCAAGGATTATCTCAATCTGATCGCAACAGGCACCATTGGGGAGGAGGAGGAGGTGGACGTGCCAGTGATTCGCTATCGCTTCCGTAACTTTGCCACCAAGAAGAAGTGAGGTGCAAATCATGGGCATACATGCCTGTGTGAATGTATGAGGGCCAACAGATGGAGGTGTGTGTGTGTGTTGCGTACGCGCCTCATGGCCCTGAGTACGTGGGCTCCTGATACCGTTTGGCTATTATGAATGAAGTGCGACATACGGTGAGTGGCTATCGTGGAAGATCATCATCACTCGTGCAGTGAATGACGTACCATGTTTGTGTGTGTGCCTAGAACAACCTCATCCACCTCCTCCATTCTTGTGTTGTAGCTCTAGACTGTGGCATCTGCACGTTGATAGGTACGTGCCGCTTCACCACCACCACCACCATCATCATCATCACTTTTTGTGTGCTCATGTGCGCAGCTCGTGTGCATCGCTGGGTGGATCGCACCTGCAGCGTGGCCGTTTCCAGCGCGGTGTTGGGCGTAAATCTGTACTGCCTCGATCTGCACGCCGAGAGCGTTGTGGTGCCGATCATCACCGCCGCCTGCTGCTCCACCGCCGCCATCAGCAAGGTGGCCAAGCGCATCATCAATCAAGCGCGGCCACAGGGCGCACCGAAGCTGAGCCCCGGCATGCCGAGCAACCACGCCACGGCGCTATCCTTCCTGACTGTTGCGGCATGTGTTGGCATTCACCAGCACAACGATGCTGCATCTTCACGCACCACCATGCTTGCGCAGGCTGGGTTGATGTGCTACAGCATCTACGCCACGGCACTTCGCGTACACTGCGGCCATCACACCACACCGCAGGTGGTGGTTGGATACATCTTTGGCTCGACGAGTGCGGCACTTTGTGTTGCGGCCAACTATGCGGGATATCATGGTGAATGTGTTGGTGGGCGTGTGGATGAGCTCTCCCCGCCCATCAAGATGACGCTGCTTGTTGCAAGTGGCATGATTGGTGTGATGGCATTCTCCTCCATCTTTCGGGGCTCGCCGCTATGGAAGACTTGGCGTGGGAGCTCCCTCACCTCACCAAAGAAGTAGGTGGAGCACGCACACATCTTCATCACAACAACAACAACAACAACAGATCCAACTTCTTCTTTTTCATGATGCTCATCATGATTGTTGGTGTATGTGCTATGACACACTTCTCTTCCACGCACAAGGTTCCTCTTTCTCTCCATCTACCCATCATTCTCAAGGCGTTGAAACGATTTTATTCATCGTGTGCGTGTGTGATCATCATCCATGCGCGGTCTTCTTCATCCTTCACCGTTGCGGCGCACCTTCCAGTCTAACCTCACCTCCCTCACCAACCAAGTGAATCGCGATGAGGAGGTGCGAAAATTTGGTGGTGCCACACAACGTGGCATACCACGCCTCTCCCGACTCAGTATGCGGCCCATCTCCGTACTCCACGAGACACCGCACGTGATGGTGGCTGGACGCTCCAGCAGCAACGGCTTTGCCAGCAATCAGTTCCTCGTGATTCATAAGCAGAGCCGTCGTTGTGTTTTCGTGGATGCCTGCGATGATTGGCCCGATGATTGGGCGGCCTTCGTCTCCGCCTCCAAGCTGGAGCCCACGCACATCTTTTTGACGCACTGCCACGTGGATAATATCATCAATCTCAACGCCTTTCTTCACATCTTTGAGCAACACCAGCAACGACGTCTGGGCCTGATGTTCTGCCCGGGAGAGCAGTGCTGGGTGGATGCTTTCCCACGCGCCTGCCTACGCTATGAGCGACGTGAAGAGGCCGCCGAACCTCTGCCGCTCTTTCAGCAAAATGCGTACAGCTTCCTCACGTACGCACATGATCTGCATCGACGGGAGCGGGAGTTGCGGGAACAAGCACAGCCTGGTGCCGCCAACCCCTCAGCACCACCACACCTCATTCGTCGTGATGATGTAATGCTGAGCAGTGCCACCAATCGCTCCACCTCCTTCCACGAGATGGGCCCGCACTGCCTCCTCCATTACGTCTTCACTCCAGGCCATTCGCCTGGCCACATGATGCTGAGCCTGCCACGCGAGCGCCTCCTCTTCACGGGAGATGTGCTCTGCTACAACAAGGTGGGCCGCGTGGATCTTCCGTGGGCGTCGGGGGAGCGTCTGGCGGAGAGCCTCCTGACGCTGGAGTCCTACTCCGACAGCACCGTGATTCTGCCGGGGCATGGCAGGCTCACAACGATGGGGAGGGAGCGACGCCACAACCTCGCACTACGCACCTTGTATGAGCGGAGAGAGATTGGCCAGCGCGGTGTGTCTGTGGGCTTCAATGACGGATACCTCTAATGCATCATCATCATCATCATCAACAACAAAACGGCAAACTCTTCTGGCAACATTCATGATGCATGTGTACGTCTTTTTGGTTCCTGTGTTTCATCCACCTCCCTTCATTTCTCTTGCGCATCTCGGGACAAGAATAGTTGTCACATCATCATCATCATGTCGTGGGTGTGCGAGGCGTGTGAGTATGAAAATGAGGCGGAAGATGATGTGTGTGGTGCCTGCGACGCACCACGGCCTGCCAACACTGCGCCCGCTGCCGAAGCTGAGGAGGACGACTACGCACACATCAAAGTTGGCTTGATCCTCACGTGCGAAGATGTTGCTGGAACAAGGCTCAAGCGTCTGAGCATCGATGTGGGCGATGGCACCCCGATGGATGTATGCACCGCCGCCACCAACGTGAAGGAGGGCCTGCGTGTGGTGGTGGCGTGTGTGGGTGCGCGGGTTGGGGATGAGATTGTGAAGAAAACCACCGTGAAGGGTGTGCCGTCGAGCGGGATGTTGTGCGACTCCGTCATGCTCGGCTGGAGTGGGGGCGGTGCGGGGGCGGCGGTGGTCTTGACGGACGATGCGCTGCCACTTGGCGCACAACCACCCAAATCCCGTCCACGACCTGCGGGGAAGTAGTGATGATGATGATGATGATGATGGTTGTTGTGTGCGCGCTAAGAAGAGATGGCTGGATTATGTTCTGTGAGGTGGTGGTTGGCCAACATCTTCCCGATGCACTTAACTGAGGATATGCTACATACATTCATTCATGTGCTATGTAGTTGTAGCAGATGGAGCAACAACAACAACACCAACAACAACACCAACAACAACAACAACAACACCAACAACAACAACAATATCACATGTTTCAATGTTTCTTCTTTTTGGGTTGGGTAGGTTTTTTTTTTCTTTGGCTCCGTGGACGTAGAGCACAACCACAGAGGTGTGCCAGCATTCCCATATTCTCTCCATCCAACACACAACACACAAGAACAACGTGTTGAGATTTAGCCTAGACGACGACGACGAAGAACAACGCTCATCTTAACTCCTCCCCCCCCCCTCCCCCGTTTTTTGCTTGGTTGGCCGTGGACCGTGTGCGTGTTTCCATCCGCACACACTCATTGAGGGCTCAATCACAACCAGCACGCGTGTGCAGTTCGTTGCACGTAGCCCATCATCATCCTGGATTCATTATCCCTCCCCGACCATTTTTCAGTTGTTGTTGTTTTTTGTGGCGGCGCACAAGTAGTTGTTGCGTTCATTTTGCACGTGCTGCCATCGTCTAAGCGTGAAGGGATCCCTCGCAGATCCAGCACATACACGCCCACACATAACTTCAAGCCTCATCATTTGCCATGGACCGCGGGCGTCCTCCGCGTATGATGCGGCCAACATCATCGTCGTCGCCCCAGACGGGGCAGAACACGATGCGCTTAACCGAGGTGGCCATCACCGCCACAACCTCCGCGGCGGAGGAGCTCTTTGATGGTGCGCCGCCCACATCGCAGGTGCTGATGGTGGAGATCTCTGCCCTGCGTGGTCGCGCAGATGCTGATACCAGCCGCACCATCTCCGCCATTCTTTCGTGGGGCGTCGTGGGCGAAGACGCGCCACAACATCGGTTCGAGAGCTCCGCCACACCACGCAGCACCGCCGCGGTGGTGCCGCAGCTCAGTGCGCCGGTGCTACTGCCACAAGACCTCAGCCCACGGGTGAAGATTGCCGCAACATGCACCTTGATGGAGTGGGTGGATGACGAGGCCCTGGAGCTGTGGAGCTGCGAGAGTATCGTTGAGCTGCCACTGACCAACAACAACAACAACAATTGTGTGCTCAACGCAGTGGAGGTGGAGTTCCGTGGTGCGGGAGACGTCCTACGCACACGTTGGTCAAGCATGCTCCTCAGCACCTACCGCGACGCGCTCCTTAACTTCCGAGCACGTGCCGGTGCATCCAAGCACATGATGGTGCAGGTGTGTGTGCGTCAGACGGGAGAAGCAGCACCTCCGTCCATCTCCCCCAGCAGCGGCGCGCTCTTCATTTCTGCTTCCACGCCGCCATGCACCAATCATCGTCCACGTGGTGATGATTTGTTTCAGCGTCGTCGCGTACTTCCTTCAACGCCGGCCATTCGCGCAGAGGCTTCTATGCTGGTGGAGCATCCCATCATCACCATCGCCGTGGAGGATGCCCGTGGCCATCGCCGACGCGGCAAGACCTCCACCGCATCATCATCATCATCATCTGTGAGTCTGTTTCACCTCGTGAGCTCCCACGAGGACGAAGAGTGGCGTGAGGCCCCGCTTCATGAAACTGATTATGTTGTGTGCTACCGCGTCGTATCCACCGTCGCGTGGCCCATCGTCACCGCCGCTCCCTCCACCGATGCCTCCATCCTCGCGCACACTTCAACGCCCTACACGTTGGGCCTCACCGCGAAGGTTCTCATCCTGTCTGGCGAAGATGTGTTTGCCGAGGATTTTCATTGGCTGCGGTGTGCCGCGGTGGAGGAACGCCCCGATGGGCGGCACATCGTGGCCCTCTCGCCCATCTTCAGCACGCGCCAGATGATGGCCTCCAGCTACCGCACATCATCATCATCATCATGCTCATCCATCTTGGAGAAGGGCATCAACGCCATCGTCTTCTCGAAGGTCTTCGAGGCCATTTCCAGCACAACGCCATCCTACCACGTGCGGTTGGAGCTCCACCCCTTTGCCACCTTTGAAGATGCGGAGCGGATGACGTGCAACGCCACAACCTCACCCAACACCTTTGTGTGCTCCGCCGCCATGGATCTCAACGCGATGCGGAGCTCAGCCCCACATGGATCTGTGGTGATGATGATGAATCCATCCACGGCACCACACCACCCCCTCTCCCTCACGCAGGTTGCGGTGTCGCTATACACTGACCTGCAACCCATGCGGGCCAATGACGATGAAGCCGCCATTTTTTTGTTGCGGCGTTTGTCGTTGCGTCGGCCGACGCCGAACGAGGGCGGCGATCTCCCACACGCGGAGAATGGCCACGCCTACGCACGCGTGTGGTTCTCCGCGAGCCATGCCGCTCACGATGCGGTGAGGATGATGGATTCCCCCACATGCAACAGCCAACAACAACAACAGGGTATGCCATCCTTGTCGGCGGAGGAGGAGGAGCAGGTGGTGGATGAGTGGGTGCCCGAGACCTCAACGATGGCGGCATCGCCGTTGATTTGGATCGATGGCCGCTCCTCCACGTCTGAGTCGCTGGCGCTGCTGCACACAACCAGCCGTCGCGTGCGTTTGTGCGTGGCCATGGTTCCATCCGCCTACAATCCGCCCAACACCACCTCCACCACCGACGAGGAGGAAGAGGCGTGGTGCGGGGAGGACGATGCTGGAATGCGTGCGTTGCGTGCGCAGGTGCGCCGCCATCGTCGTCGCTCTCTGCGTGGTGAGGCACAACATGACGCCGATGAGGTTCAGCTCCTCAACCCATCTCTCCACGGCTCCAACACCGTTGCGATGGTCGTGGATAACTACATGGAGGTGGATCTCCTTCCTTCACTTGTTGCCGCGAGCGAGTCGGGCAGCCATCGGCGACGTCGCGCGCTGCACAGCTCCGTCGCGGGCTTCATTCGCATGAATCGCAACGCCGTCTTGGAGGTGGCTGGCGTATGGATCAAGGTGCCAAACATCATCGTGCCCCTCCCGCCATCTTATCAGCCCTCGCCACGGTTGTGGGCGTTGCGCTGCAGTTTTGTGCGGAGGCGCCATGATGGGAGCGGCGAGGAGGAGGCGCACGCCGGCATCGGTGGCGTTGATGTTGTGTCGCTGCCCGTGGATTATCGCGATCCCTCGCCAACCCTCTTCGCCAACACAACAATGATGGATTCCATGGAGAGCTACGCCAGCAGCATCCGTCGCGAGGAACGTTTGCAGCCCTACACGGAGCACCTGCGCTGCCACTTGCCACCCCAATCCTTGAGCTCTCACGTGCAACAAGTCATGCACCTCATCCAGCGCCAACACACGCCGCCGACATCCCACAAAATCACGCAAATCGCGTTTGTGTTTGGTGACGCGTACACGTCGCGAACGCTTGCCGCGGTGCGATACCTCCGCACCTCCTCCTCCCCCAACTTCACGCAGACGGCACAACAACAACAACAAGAAGAAGATGATGGTGATGGTGATGACAAGATGCCGGAGATGTATGTTTGGATGGGCAACTTAGATGGCCATGGTGAGGCCGCACGCGCTGATGATGTGGCGCCAACTACAGGTCTCAGCCTCCACCGCTATCCCCCAACGATTCATTGGTTCCACGGCAGCCTGTTGGTGAATCCTTCGGAAGAGATGCGCTCCCGCACACGCGGTGAGCTCGAGTGGCGCGCCTCCCTCAACGAAGGCACAACCGTTGGCGGTGCCAAGCGTTTGGGGGAGTTGGCGGTGCCGACGGCGATCCAGCTCCCTGCCGATGCGCCACGCGTGGTGCAGCACACTCTTGTGCCATGCGGCGCGAAGGAGGCGTGGATCTTTGGTGGCATCAACCATGAAGGTCATCCATCTCCGCAATCGCTGCGCTACTTCGCCGCGGAGCAGCTCTTCTGCCGTTTTCAGCTCATCTCTCCCGATCCTGGCACACGTACATCCTACGTACATACGTTGTTGCCCTCACCGCGCTACGGCCACACCGCCACCTACGATGATGATCAGCGCTGCGTCTTTGTCTTTGGTGGCATCGGCTGGGTTGAGACGATGAGCGCCCAGATGCCACGACCAACCTCCGCCTCCACCACCTCCTCCGCATCGCAGCAACAACAACATGCAGATGTAGTCGTAACGGGTGTGGCGGTTGGCGTGGAGGGGGCGCGCGCACGCAGTCTGACGCCATCACGTCGGCCACTCGCCTACCTCGGAGATTTGTGGCGCGTGGAGATGCCAACGGGCACCGTGGAAAAACTCAGCGACGGCGATGCTGCCGTGGATGGGGAGGTGTTGTTGGAGGTGCATCGGCCACGCAAACGCCCGCACGTCTCGAGCGCCCTGTTGCAGCCGCAGCGATGGCGGCACACGTCATGCATTCATCGCGGTGAGCTCATCGTGGTGGGCGGGGTGACGGCCAACGCTGAGGGAGATGAGGAGCTCGTCTGCCCATGCGCATGGCTCCTCTGCAATCAAGTACATGATACAACCTCAACAACCGTCTCTGGCTGGACCTTGCGCGGGGCGAGCGGCGGAGCAGAAACGCCATCGCCACGCTTCGGCCACGCCACCGCCGTTGGCCCCGATTCTTCGTTGTTTTTGTTCGGCGGCAGAAGTACGCCGGTGGAGTCAGATCGCTCCTCCTCGCATCATCGCGAGCCCATCGCCATCACAGCCGCCACCGCACTACGCGATGAGCTCTACGCCCTCGACCTCAACACACGATGTTGGCGTCGCGTCTTGACCAACGGAGGTGTTCGCCCACCTCCGTTGGAGCTCGCGAGCTTAACGGCCATCAAGGTGGGCGGCGGCCATCCATGCCTCCTCCTCGTTGGTGGGCGTGGCGAACCATCATCATCATCATCATCCGCGCACGACCGTCTACGCATCTTCGCCTTCTCCGTGGAAACATCCTTTTGGCGTGAAGTGGAGCTGAGCTGCGGCCCGCTCGCACCACGTTGTGGCCACCAACTCATGTACGTCCCAGCTGCACACAGCAGCAGCCCGCGCGCCACCGCACGGGAACGTCGTGGCCTCCCCACACGGCGCTCCGCCGCTGTCCTTGGCCAGCTTGTTGTTGTTGGTGGTGAAGACGAAGAGGAGAAGGATGTTGCTGCATCTGCGTGCGCGGTTGTGCCGCTCGAGCCACACAACACCGCCACACTCTCCGGTGCCTGTGTTCTTTCGTTGACGTATGCTCCCGCGCAAAACACAACAACGACGCTGAGTGCCTCCACCTCCGCCTCTGTCATGGAGGAGCTGGCCACCACCTCGGCAGAGATGAGCTCCTCCGCGCTTCCCTCGACGCAGAACCTTGGCAGCCGTCCTCCATCCGCGCCACGCAAAAAATCTGGCGCACGGCATCGCCGTCGTACATCCACGATGAAGGCGGCCTCCACCTCCACCACCACCGCCAACACCAAACGCACGCCATCGCCCATGTGGAAGCCATCGCAGACGCAGGATTCACGTCAACGCCATCAGGGAGATGATGATGATCATCATGATCGCCGCCGCCGCCGTCGGGGATCCTCATCACGACGCCGCTCCATGGCCGAGGAGGAGGTGGTGCCATCGCGCGCGAGCAGCGAACGTGGGCGACGTACACCGAGCGGCAGAGCCACCAACATCTCTGCCGTGCCGGTGTGCTCCCCCTTCTCCGTCCTCACACAACCACAACAAAATGATCAGATTGAGCGGTTGTATTACGACGATTTGGAGGCACGGCGTCTGCGTAGGCAGCAGCTGTTGCAGCGCGCCGCCTTCACCTTCCGCCCCGCCATCTACGCCAAAACCGCACGGAGCAGCTCCACACGTGGCGGCCGGCGCACAACCTCGCAGACCAACTCCGCACGCGAGGTTCATCGCCGCCCTCGACGTCGTCGTCACTCAGAGCTCAACGAGAGCGACGTGGATGGGCAGCGGAGCTCCGGCTCAGCCACACCACTTCACACGTACGCCTCCTCGCCGAATAAATCGCCGCGACATGCCTCCACGCGTGCACCAACAGCAACGACAGATCGCCCGCCCCTCTCACGCGGCAAATCGGCACAACAACAACAACGCATGGATCCAACACAGCAGGATGATGATGATGATGATGAGCTCCTCTACACACCAACTCAGCACCACCAACAACAACAATCTGCTGCGCTGCATGATGAGATGCGGGAGCATCACGTTGATGGTGCAGATGGCCACCTTCACGGGCATGATGGTGTTGGTGCAGCACACCAGGCTGGAGGCTTTCTTGATGGCGAGGAAGGTGCGGCTGGTAAAGCTGCAGATGAAGAACAACAACATGATGTAGATGGAGAACAACAAGGAGATGAAGATGCAGCACTACAAGACGCAGACGGAGAACAACAACATGATGTAGATGGAGAGCAACGTGGTGCAGATGGAGAACAACAAGGAGATGAAGATGCAGCGCAACAAGATCAAGACGAAGCACTACAAGACGCAGATGACGCACAACAACATGATGCTGATGAAGCACAACAAGACGCAGACGGAGAACAACATCATGATATAGATGGAGAGCAACAAGATCAAGATGGAGATCAACCACATGATGCAGATGCAGCACAACAAGATGCAGATGAAGCACAACGTGATGCAGATGAAGCACGACAACATGATGTAGATGGGGAGCAACAAGATGCAGACGGAGAGCAACATCATGATGTAGATGGAGAGCAACAAAGAGATGAAGATGCAGCGCAACAAGATCAAGACGAAGCACTACAAGACGCAGATGACGCACAACAACATGATGCAGATGAAGCACAACAAGATACAGACGGAGAGCAACATCATGATGTAGATGGAGAACAACGTGATGCAGATGGGGAACAACAAGGAGATGAAGATGCAGCGCAACAAGATCAAGACGAAGCACTACAAGACGCAGATGAGGCACAACAAGATACAGACGGAGAGCAACATCATGATGTAGATGGAGAACAACAAGACGCAGACGGAGAACAACATCATGATGTAGATGGAGAGCAACAAGATCAAGACGGAGATCAGCCACACGGTGAAGATGGAGAACAACATCATGGTGCAGATGCAGCTCAACAAGATGATGACGCTGCCTTGATGTGGCTCTCAGATGCAGATGGTACAGATTCAGCCACACGTGGTGTCAGAGAAGAGCACGCACCGCAAGACGCCTACCAACACGTTGCTGATGGCGAGAACGTGGATGGCCTGGATGCGGAGGAAGCAGACGAGGAACAACAGCGTAGAGCAAACGAAGATGAAGATGGTGCGGCGTGTCGGAACGAAGACGAGTCGCACAATTTCGCCGATGGAGATAAACATGCCGAACACAACGGTGGCATCGATGCACTGGCCGCACATGATGATGCCATCACAGGTCGCACACAAAATGGTCTTGATGATGTGGCAGCTGCTCAGCGCGCAGCGCACACGGCTGGTGAAGGTGCCGCCGAAAGCGACGATATCCTTGACGACGGCCGTGGAGATGTCACCAATGATGCCAACATCGATGCCCTCAATGCGTTGGACGACACAGCCAACATCGGCGACGTCGCTGGAGCTCATCATTCTTCAGCCGCTGCCTCCAACTCCGCCAATCACGCCGATTACGCACGTGACACCTTCAACGTCTTTGAAAACATGGAGCAGAATGCCCTTCTAGGCAACGCCTATGATCATACCAACGTCAGCCCCAACACACGCTACGACCACACCACAACACCACCACCACCGCCACCACGTCGCACACCCTATCACTATCCCACCATCCAGAAGAAGGATGAGCGACACGTACCAGAATGCTTCCAGCTCCAACACCTCCCCGACACAACCAACCAACCAGCCACCACAACCTCACACGACACGGGAGACGTACGCCAACTCTTCCACATTCAGCGCACAATTTCAGCTCAGGAAGAAGAACACCTTCAGCGAATCTCGGCACAAACATCCATCGCACCCTTCAATGCATCCTCGGTTGTGGTCAGTGCTCCCACTGATGAAGTCTCCGACAAGCAGACGTCTGAGGTTGCGGATGCTCCCACACCCGTGGAGCAAGAGCGTGACATCTCCGCACTGCACGATGAGTCCCTGCCTGCTGATGAAGTCTCCGACAAGCAGACGTCTGAGGTTGCGGATGCTCCCACACCCGTGGAGCAAGAGCGTGACATCTCCGCACTGCACGATGAGTCCCTGCCTGCTGATGAAGTCTCCGACAAGCAGACGTCTGAGGTTGCGGATGCTCCCACACCCGTGGAGCAAGAGCGTGACATCTCCGCACTGCACGATGAGTCCCTGCCTGCTGATGAAGTCTCCGACAAGCAGACGTCTGAGGTTGCGGATGCTCCCACACCCGTGGAGCAAGAGCGTGACATCTCCGCACTGCATGATGAGTCCCTGCCTGCTGATGAAGTCTCCGACAAGCAGACGTCTGAGGTTGCGGATGCTCCCACACCCGTGGAAGAAGAGCGTGACATCTCCGAACTGCACGATGAGTCGCTGCGTGCTGCTGATGAAGTCTCCGACAAGCAGACCTCCGAGGTTGCAGATGCTCCAAGTGTTGGTGTTAATGAAGTGGATGGAACTCATGATTCTGTTGAGGATGCTGATGTTGTACGTGATGCGGAGAATGATGAGGTCCGTCCATCTGGCACCGTGAAGGACGGATTGGCCGAGGTGCCAAGTGGTGGTAGCGGCGTGGATGCCGATGGTTGGGGCCTTGATTTTTAGAGTGGCCGTAAATGTTGCATGTGCGTGTGGCGGATGAGAGTCAATGTACAGTGTGTGTGGCGATGTGAAATGATGTGGATGAATAATGTGTAGATGTTGAAGGTTGTGCTGTGGGAGGTGGGTGTCCTTGTTGGGTTGTTGGCGGAAGGTTTGTGGGTGATGCGCGGTACTTGTACGTTTCTCTTCCTTACTTATCTTCTTTGCTGTGTAGTGTTGGAAAGTGGTGTGGTATGATTGCAGGTTTGTTATTGATAGTGATGAATGAGGGCTGTGCCTCTGAAGACGTGTGAGAAGACAACGATGTAGCGCCAACTAAGACTGCTTCTGAGAGATGAAAGAGCACCATGACTGCTGTGGTGGACCATGGTGTGGAGAGGGGCCTCATCCGCAAATGCAGCAACACGTTATCGGTGGAGACGTGAGGGGGGGGCGAGGAAAATGAATGCGTGCAGTGTTCTTCAGCCGAGATCGTCACTGGTCTTGCTTGTTTTTCACCTGCATATCGCTCCTCACAGTAGTGGACTCATCAGCTCTGATCTTCGCAAAGAAAATATGTATTGGTGTTTCACCCAACCCTCGGGATCGCAGAAGTAGTGGGAGAGGCAATTACAGAATCACCCATCATCATCGTGTCTACGTGGGCATTCTACGGCAACAGTCCCCCAAGTGTGTCCCCTCTGCGACAAAAAGAATGGAACCACGCGTGATGAAGTTCTGGTGACTCATTAGTTGGTGTGCGCGAGTTCTTCAACAGCTGTTTCTCTCTGATTAGGTCATGGAGGAATTACTTATGTGCCGTCAATAGTCTTTGTGCGGCCAACTAGCATTGCGTGATTCAGCGAAGGCGACTGTTCCAACCCTTCCCCAAAGATGCATCCCAGATCGCCTACTCTCCGTTTGCCAGGCACCGGCACCAACATTCGCCGACCGATGCAGCGTCTCAAGTATGCATGGATACACGTACGCACATGAACGGACAAAGACACCGGGAGCCGTTGGAAATCACACAAAACAAATTTGTCCATGCGCGATTTCGCTGCTGAGTGGTGTTCTCCGGAAGCCCCGTTTCGTCAGCAAGTAGTCGGACCGGAGGAAAGAACGGAAATGGGTGCCTGCCGCTAGTGCTCCTATAGTGTAGTGGTTATCACTTCGGACTTTGAATCCGAAAACCCAGGTTCGAATCCTGGTAGGAGCATTTTTCTTGTTAGATCAGTATGTACAGTTACTTCACAAGTGAAACGGCAAGGTGAGAGCGTGGGTGATCTAGTGGTTATGATGTCTGCTTTACACGCAGAACGTCGCGGGTTCAAACCCCGCCCCGCGTATATTTTCGTTACAAGAGCATTCAATTGAATTGAAAAAGTGACAGGAGCGGGGTTCGAACCCGCGCCTACGAATAGAAGAGAACTTGAGTCTCCCGCCTTAGACCACTCGGCCATCCTGCCTTACGTTCTAGTCCATTTTTCTATACAAACGTACATGCAGGAAAAGAACACTTCATCACGATTTCGAACTGTAGTCGTCTCGAGTAAACCATTTCTCTTGAACAGATAAGGTTTTGGAGAAGGTCTTCCGCGTCTGTCTAAATTTCATACCATCCGGGAAGCAATGTTTTCTTTCACAATATATTCATCATACTAGTGTAAATATCACCTATTATCAACTCACCTGCAAAGTGTAATCAAGAAAACACTGAGACGCAGCAAATTTTGGGAGTGGAAACACTTTTATTTCTGGACACATTTGCGGCAGAAGTATACTATTCAGGAAAGTGTAGCATTCCTAGCTCAGTCGGTAGAGCGCGCGGCTTTTAACCGGGTGGTCGTGGGTTCGAGCCCCACGGAGTGCGCATTTTTGAGTTGAAAACTCGCTTTCTTCCTGGATTCGATCCTGCATCCTTTTCTTGCGTGTTTTCAATTATGCCGCTGAACCAGGAAGAGGAGCGGGCGCCACAAATTATTGAAAAATCGTAAGAGGAATAGAAATTTGCACTTTCTGAATAGTGTAAGTTAGGTTGAATATTGCGTATAATGGTTAAGACCGTACTCTGAACAGAATCGTTTTATGAGTACAACCTCTTAATTGAAAAGAAACCGAGTTTCAAATCCTGATGATGACGGTTGCCTTCTTCGCCCGGAGAGCGTTTCGATGAACGGCAGAAGAGGGTTCCAGAAGGATTTTCTTCTCCTTGAAGAAACGTCTAACAAAAGCAAGTTCTGTGAGAGCAAGCAATTGTGGTCCAACGGTTAAGATCCCCGCCTTCCAAGCGGGTGACCCGGGTTCGACTCCCGGCAATTGCAGGTTTTTTCGATCCCAGTTTTTTTCTCAGTTTGGGGAACTTATTGGAGTGGCTAATCGGCTGTCCAAGATTCAGCCTATGACGAATATGCTGAGGCTTAAATTTTATTGAAACAAACCCCAATTGCCCATCGCTTCGTTCCGCTCCTGAGCTGAGAGGAAGCTCGAGGCTAAGTTGCATACAGCGCCGCCCCCTCCCATGAACAACAAGATCCCCCCACGCCACCCAGGGCACATCCACAAACCTTTATAAGCAAATCTAGTATTTCCGTATTTGCGCGAGGTTTTTTCGCGTTTGGAGACGCGCGTTTCGTTTGCAGGGGATACGAGCGGAGGTGGCGCTCTTTTTTTTTTTTTTTGCCCCCCCCCCCCAACATGTTCTATGAATCCAAAAGGTGAGGGCTCAAGGGGATGCCAACGCCGCGCAGGTCCAATCCCCCCATTTTGTATGCAAATTATCCTTGAGGGAAAGCGATGTACCTATTTGGTCCTGTCGAGGTGGGTTGGAGGGGGGGGGGGTGACACAAGTGGTTGTCTTGATATGAAAAATAGAATCCTGCCAACGCCCCCTCCATTCAAGGGGGGGGGGCCGCCCGTCACGAAGGAGAAAGCGGCCGCCGGGGCCCACACACGCTCTCTCCTGGTTTAGTCGCAGACAAGCGGAAAGATCAAACTGAAACTATTACTGGAAGCCCAACTGGCACATGTGAATCCACGTGGTGCGAAACTGAATCCAGTGCCTAAACATGGAAGACTCTCTTTGTCGGCACTCAGGGCTCTTACCCGGGCGGTGCGGTGAGTTTCGTTAAATGTCTCCCGCGCAACAAGTTGATCTGTTCAATCAAAGAAAACTGATTGGTGGGGTGGGGTCGTGCGCTCCAACCCCAAACCCCCGCGCCAGCCGGCACCATGCCCCCCCCCCCCCCCGCAAAAAAAAAAAAGAAGGCTTGCGGCCTCAGCAAAAGTGGCATTCTAGATGTTCAGCATATACGCGCGCGGCAAGCGTTTTGTTTGGATTGATCAAGAACACAACTCTGGTAACTATCCCTTCCTCATGCATTAATGGTATATTCTCGGGAAAGGGGGGGGGGTTGCCTTCCCCCTGTTGAAATCGGCGGCGCGGCAGATGCGGTGGGGGGGGGGGGCTCTTTCACTCCCGCTTGGCCCTCCGCAACGCCCCCCCCCCCACTCTATGAAAAATTACAAGTACTGAAAGATCACGAATGAATATTTGTTAGCATGAGAGTCGAAGCACTGAGCAGATTCATAATAAGCGCGGTCTTTGGATTTCCTCATCGTTGGTCTTTGCGCCGTTGCGGAGCGCGCTGTTGGTTTTGTTGGCGGTGTTTTGCCCGTTTGGTGTTTTGCACCTGCATGCCGGCCGATGCAGGGAGAGAAAAGGAAGATCTTTCAGAAACGTACAAGCTGAATTATCATTGCAGGAAATATGCGTTAAAAAGAAAAAAAGAACTTGTGAGGATGGTGGTGGGACGTATGTTGCAAACGGCGCGCGGGCCCAGATGCGACAACCTAGATTTTGGAAAAAGCAGGCCACTGCGAGAATCGAACTCGCGACCCCCACTTTACGAGAGTGGTGCACTGCCACTGTGCTAAGCGGCCACAATCAGCTTCAGTTTTCTGCAATGTGTTTAATTAATGTACGACCGCAATACAAATCGTCAAATTCGAACTGGCCGCTTGGTCTAGTGGTATGATTCCCGCTTCGGGTGCGGGAGGTCACGGGTTCAATTCCCGTAGCGGCCCTCACTTGGGTCGATGATATGGTTGAACTTCAGAAAATGTAACTCGTTTTATGAATCCTCCCTGGCGCAGTCGGCAGCGCGTTAGGCTGTTAACCTACAGGTCGTTGGTTCGAATCCAACGGGAGGAGCTTTTTGGTCGGCGGACTCATTTGTTTGCTTTTCTTCTGTGAGGGTTTATCTGGCCTGTGTAAGATCGAATCCTCTCCGAGTTCATTTCCTCGGAGCCTTCTTTTTCTTTTGAACGCAGTGCTTGAGCGGCTTCCACACAACCGAAGCTAGGAATCGCTTCTTGGTTGCTTCTTGAGCTGACAAAAAAACCATGACTTGTATCTCTGCGATAACCCATCCCGTCAATAAAACCAGCGTGACGATAATAATAGCACTTAGAGCAAGTGGTGCTAATCTTCCCTTCACACTTCGACCAGCTTTTTGGGATTTCGCTGTGCGTCACAAACACATTTTAAGAGTTTTCCGCCCTTCGAAAAAGCGCTCTCCGTGGGGATCGAACCCACGACCACACGGTTAAGAGCCGTGCGCTCTACCGACTGAGCTAGGGGAGCTTGTTACAGAGGAAAAGCAAGTGATCATGCGTATATGTATTGATGTAGCAGGTTAGTTCCCAACGGCGTGGGGCTCCCGTGGTCTAGTTGGTTAGGACGCTGGTCTTATGAACCGGATATCGCGGGTTCGAGCCCCGCCGGGAGCAAACATATTTTTAGTTGTATTTTTTTTTGCGTTGTGCAAGCAAGAATCTGCCAGGAAACGGTGTGAGGGCTCGTTGTGACTTGTTGAGTTTTCTTAGCCGAATGTGATCTTAGTTCCTGGCCCCTCAACTGGAAGCGACTCGCCACGCTTGAAGAGGGCGTGGATGCGCTGGAACTTTGCGATGTCCCGCTGAGAGAGGGACGGGCGTGTGTCGGCAATGGCGCGCTCGAAGTCGCGAAAGTCCGGGGATAGGCTCACTGCCGCGGCTGCTGAGCGTGTGAGGCCGCTCTGGCGAACCAGGCTTTGGAGGGAGTCCTTCACCTTGTCCTGCGAGATGCCTGTGCCAACGCTGGCAATCACAAAGGGTGAATCAACAGCAGCATCGGGGGAGTTGTTGTCCGCGGCGGCGGATTCGGCCGACGCGGCTTCTACGATGCGCTGGCTCACAAAGGAACTGGCGGTGGAGACCATCGCGGATAGGTCGGCAGGGGTCCAGTTGTTGGTCTGTTCCACGACGTGTCGGATTTGGTCCTCGGTCAACTCAGCCGATGCCTTCTTGCAAAGGAACTGTAGGATAGTTCTGCGATCCTCCGCATCCGGGATGGGGCACACGACGGCCTTGTCCAGCCGACCAGGACGGAGAAGCGCGGCATCGATTAGGTCTGGGCGACTGGAGGCAGCAACCACATAGACATCCTTTCGCCCTTCCACACCATCCAGATAGCAAAGAAGTTGGTTCACGACGCGGTCCGTCACACCGGAGTTGTCCACCCCACGTTGTGGGGCAACGGAGTCGAACTCGTCAAAGAAGATGACGCACGGGGCCGCCGCTTGGGCACGCTCAAAGACATCACGAATTTTTTGCTCACTCTGCCCAATGTACTTGCCAAACACCTCGGGCCCATTGACGACGATGCAGTTGAGGTCCTCGGCATTCACGAGGGCCTCCAGAATGTAGGTCTTGCCGCAGCCAGATGGCCCGTAGAGAAGAATGCCGCTGCGGGTCTTGAGAGGAAGGCGCGCGAAGAGAGCCGGGTGCTGCATGGGCAGGACAAGGGTGTCGTAGAGCGCCTTCTTGGCCTCGGTCAAGCCCCCAATCTCCGTCCACTGCACGCGCTCACCCTTGAGGAACTTGATGCCAGAGTGGGCAAGAGGGGTGAAGTTGGCCACGCAGGCCTTGCTGCGATCTACGAGTGGGGTGTCTGCGTCCTCATGACGAATACGCTGCGCCACCTGTACCATGTCGAAGGGGGTGTAGTTATCCATGAGAGCCGCCGACGCACTCACCGCCTCGGCCGATTCTGTGGCAAAGAGCTGCTGAAGCAGCGCGCATCGCGTCGCACGGCTGAGTGCCTCCACTGCCATGAAGGATTGAAAGCAGAGGGCGGAGCGAAAGTACTCGTTGACGGACTCCCGGCTGGAGCAGGTGGCCACCACCACCATTCTGCATCGGTGAGATGGCGCGCAGGTGTTGGTGAATTGTGTCAGGGAACTCTCCAAGGTGGCGCGTGTGGCGAGGCTCATCGCATCATGACTGCCCTCCTTCTGCTCCGGGGCGATGGCGTCGAAGTTCTCCAGCACCAAGACGGAGGGGGCGGCCAACACACACTCCTGCACCGCCGACTGCAGTCGCGCCAGAAGGCCCTTGTGGAGGGAGCACTCCACGTGCACGGTGTGAATTGTGGGGAGCTGCCGCAGGACGGTTGAGAGAATGCAGCTCTTGCCATAACCTTTGCCGCCACTGAGGAGCACGTTGCCACTGCCCGTTCCCGTGGAATCCCCCGTCGCAAACTCAAGTTGACGAAGAAGTTGTTGGGGCAGGTCGCCGTGCACTTCCGCGAGCTGCGCGAGGGTGGGGTGACGATGATTGTGGTCCGCCAACGGAGCTGCCGACAACCACGACGGGAGCTTCTCTCCGCTCCCGTAGCCGTCCTCCGTGTTGGGGATGCAGAGGATATTGGTGGCTTGAGGGATGCCCGAGACGGTGCAGTGGTGTGGTGGCACTCCCTCCCGCACTCGCACCGTCATGAGAACGACGTTGGCACGAAGGAAGGATGGTGTCAGGTGGGGCTCATCGAGGGTGGCGAGCTGGGCGAGGTCCAACACACCCAACGTGATGCCGTCGCCCCACTTGTGTTGCTGGGCGGTGGCGTTGCTCATCACCAACGTCAAGGCCGCCTTGTCTGACGCCGACGGGGGGACCTCGGGTGTTTCCGTCTCAGCCGCGTTGGGCTCCGCCGTGGCGCGGAGGACGGCCCACTGCGGAGGTTCTGCCACACTTGTGGCAGGATCGATGGCTCGTGCACGTGTGGCCACAATGAATTGCGTGCCCTCGAACATGGCGGCACACCCACGCTGCATCTCACGTCCTTCGCCACACTCAATGGACTGAACCCTCACCTTGGCCTGCACACCGGAGAAGACGTGCACGGTGAAGCGCATGTCTTGATAGACAACGACGAGCTGCTGCAGCAGTTGCTGCTCAATGCGCATGGCGTTCTGCTCCACCACCTCACTATCATCCACTGTGAGTGGGGAGACGAGCACCTTCGTGGCCCGCTGACAGTGCGGGAGCACCGCACATTCAATCATCTCCCCCGCACTCAGGCCAAGGTCCTGCGCAAAGGTCGCGGAGAGGCTCACTTTGGCGTTGCCGTCGCGGTGTGGGCGGTTTCCGAGGCATCCGGCAAACATCTCCCGCGGCCCATCGCTGCCTTGCGCGGTGAGGCGCAGCGGCACCACGTGTGGCACATCGCGGCCGTAGAGGGGTCGGAGGTGGGCGTCGATAAAGGAGGCAGGCACCGCCACGCAGGAGTCGCGGCGGCCGTGGTCAATCACAACCTCAAAAAATTGTTGCATCACTCTTCGTTCACACAACACACAAGAGAAGAGAGGGAGAGGAAGTGGGGGCAGACATAATGATGATGATGGCATAGAGTTGGTGTGTCTGGGTGTGCAGAGAGGAGGGAGGGAGGAATGATGAAGTTGGTGTGTTATCCTTGAGACATCGACGGAGAATAAGGGAACCCCCCCTCCCCGTCAGACACTCGTGTTGATGTGGTGCGCGTTGATAGAGACGACCTCACCGGTAGGAATGAGGGTGGTTGCGAGAAGATGCGCGCACGGTGCGCTGCCATCGTGCCACACAACACCCACGGAACGGCTCTGCCGCTCGTGCCTCGTCACCACCAACCGCGCGTTGGCCACCGATGATGTTCGACCGCAGAAGTCCATGAGCGGGATGAGGGCGAGACCTCCGGTATCATCTTCGAGCCCCTGCGTGAGGACCGTTGAGATGCCCCACGCGGCAGACTTGGCGGCGAAGTGAGGAAGACTTTGCTCGAGACGACGGACCGCACGCTGGAGGCGAAGCTGCTCCACGCGTTCTTGAAGCGTCTGCGACGCGGCGGGACGAGAACCACTGGTGCCTATCCATGCTCCTTCATCTTCATCCGGAGCGTCGACGGAGGCTCGAAGGCGACGTTGACGGTCAAGGAAGCTCACGTAGGCCTTGTACTCACTGCGGTGATGATGCATGTGCCGCAGCACAAGGTTGGCCAGTTCCTCGGCTTGGGCGAGGCGTGCCTCGGGGTGCTCGCGGCTGGCGTAGCGCCGTGCCTCAGCACGACTTGTGTGAATGGCCAAGCCAAGTGGCACCGAGACGAGCGGAGTGCCTGGCAGCACCTCACGTGTGGCCACCCACACAAGGCCGTTGTCCTCCTGCGTGTGCCGTAGACGCAGTGCGCCGTGCACCGCTGCACCACGACGTGACGCCCAACGACAGAGTGGGCGAGCGGCGGGGGCTGTGTGGGTGGCCATCAACGGCCACAGGAGCCGGAAGGTCTCGGGGTTGCGGCAAATTAGACGTCGAGGAGCATCACTCAGGACGAACTCAAGCATGGGCCGCCACACATCTCACCTAACGAGGGTCAGTGGCTGAAAAATGACGAATAAGAAGAAGAAGAACGATGTTGTACTCTGCACACTTCAGAGCTAAGAAGGCATGGAGATCAGCAACAACAACAACAAGTAGTCTCTTTTGTGTTTCAATAACATGTTAGTCGTCCTCCCCTGCACACGTTTCTCTTAGGAAGGGGTGGGGTGAGGAGTGGTGCTCCTCATTGGTAGACGTACTCCTCTGCATGTTCTTGCAGGAGCTTCGCAGATGCTCTAGCATCCTTGAAGAGCTGATCGACGAGGTCCACATCCTCGTCGAGGATCATGTCGCGTCCGTTTGTCTCGGCGATGATTTGCGACGGGGTGAGAAGCTGTGCGGCGTAGCGCAGTGACGTGCGCTCGCCAATGGCGCCAAGCTTCATGAGGGCTTCCTGGGCAATCTGCACCTCCTCCACCTGCGCGCGAATGTCCGTGATGGAGGTGATCTCATCCACATTGTAGTTGCAGGTGCGGATGATGAGGAGGCGGTCCAACAAATCCGTGGGCATGCCGTGGGGGGCACGCATGTCGGTTCCACGAACGCGGCAGCTTCCGCGGTTGGTGGCGAAGATCACGACCGGGGCGAGGGTTGACTCCAGTGCCTTGTTGAGGTAGGTGAAGCACTCAATGTCAAGCATGTGCACCTCATCAATGAAGAGGACGCCAGGGATGAGCTCCGCCACACCTTGGTCAATGTACTTGTTAACGACCTTGTTGATTTCCTGCCGCAGCTTCTCCGTGATCTCCGTCTTCTTGTGGCGCATGAGGCTACTCACGATGCTCATGGCATCCTGGCCCTGGTTGGGCTTGGCGTTGGCCATGTCGAGGTCGTGCAGGGTGACATCCTGGATCACCTCCTTCTTCTTATGCACATCACCCTTGGGCAGTGGCACGTACTCATCTGCCTCGAGGTCGTGGTCCCCAACAAAGGCGTCGGACCGGCCCACACGCTTCACGGCGCCGGAGGAGGCCTCGATGTAAATGACGTCCCCCACCGTCACCTTCTCCTTCTCAAGGCTCTCGTAGATGGCGGCGTCAAGCTTCAGCTGCTTCGTCCCCTTTTGCGACTTGAGGCTGATGATGACATGGGTGATGGACTTGCCATAGCCGCCGAGCGGGTTGTCCGTCTCCACGGCCCGCAGCTCCGTCACCTCACCCTCGTACACCTCCTTGTTCTCCTTGATGCGGAGGCCAATGGCACGGCGGAAGTGCTCCATCAGCACCTCCGTCTTCTTCACCTCGGCGCTATACACCTCGCTGCCCACCATGGGGCAGAAGGGCACCTTCGGGCCGAGCTCCTTGGCAATGCCTAGGGCCAGAGCCGTCTTGCCGGTGCCGGGAGGGCCAGCAAAGAGCAGCGCACGTCCGGCCATCTTCTTGGAGCGGATGAGCTCCACAATGATGCCGGCAGCCTCGCGCGCCTTCTCCTGGCCAACGAGCCCGTCGCTGATGGGCTTGGCGGAGCCGTCGGGAAGAAGACCAAGGCCCTTGACGTGGCTGTGGGCTGCGACACGCTCCTTCTTGGTCGTGGAGACGACCTCCTCAATCTTGATGCCAGACATTCTATCCTATATAGACCGCAGTATGTGTGTGATCGTGTATGTGTGTGCTGATGATGATGATGATGATGATGATTAAAAACAACATGAATAAAAAGATGAAACAACAACAAGCTTCTTGAGATACAGACACTCCCGTATATCATGGCAGAGTAATGTGTGAATGTGTGTGTGTGTGTGGTGGTGTGACGATAGCCTGTTAGGCAGTCTTCTTCATCTCCGCCTCCTTCTCGGTGATGAGGGCCAAGACCCGATGCAGCTCCACCGCCGCCACGTGTTCGTCGCTGACGGTATCTTCAATAATGGCCTGCGCCTCACCAATCAGCTGGCGTGCCACATCAACCTTTCCGACAAGAAGCTCCCCGAGGGCGGCCTTCGTTGTTGTCGAGCCAATGGAGATGTGCTTCCCTTCAAAGCGCTTGCGTGCGATGCGGAGCGCCTCACGGTATTGCTGCGCCTGCTTCTCAACGTCCTTGAGGTCGCCGTAGGCATCCCCCAAGGCGATGAGTGTACCAATGAGTTGCGTGTGCTGCGAACCAAAAGAGCGGTGCTGGAGATCAACGGCGCGCTCGAGCAGCTCCTTTTGGTTGTAGTAGTCCTTGTTAGCCCCGTAGGCTGCGGCGAGCTCTACGCAGGTGGGGGCGAGCTGTGCGTTCATGTGGCCCAGACGCTTCTCCTGGAGATCCGCCGCGGCGTGCGCCAGCTGCAGCTGCTTCTCCACATTCCCGTTTGCGCCATGAGCGCGCGAGAGGCTGAGCATGGCGAGGGATGTTTGGAGATGCTCCGCCCCGCAATGGCGACGGACAATCTCAAATGCCCGCTCCGCCACCTCGAGCTGCTCCTTGTACTCTCCAAGATGGCCGTGTGCGGTGGAGAGTAGCAACAGGACGCGGCCCACCTTGGCATGCTTCGGATTAAAGCGCTCCTCGTGAATTGCCAGCGACTCCAACAGGAGGGCCTTCATGTCTGCGTACTTGCCCATATCTTCCTTGGCACAGGCCATGTTGTATAGGACCATGCCGTACTGCGGGTGATCAGCGCCATAGACGCGCTCCACCATCTCCCGCGACTGCTGCAGCAGCTTCAGCTTCTTGGCGAAGTTGCCCACCTCACCATAGGCGCACGCAATGTTGTTGATGCAGCTCATCAAGGTAGGGCTGTCTCTGCTGTGGTTCTTGGCCGCCAAGACCACCTCCCAGCCACGAATGGCCTCCATGAAGTCACCATGTTCGAAGGCCTCACCGGCGGTGCGGCTGAGGTCGATGAGCTCCTTCTCGGTGTAGTCCTTTGGTGGGGAGGGGCTGCCTGCCGTGGAGCACAGGCGTCGAGGGGTTGAGAAGAGGGGCGTAGAGAGTGCCACGTGGCCCAGTGGGCTGCGGTAGGCGAGGGTGGTGGTGGTGGGCCTGCGGATGCATCGTAGCAGTACACGTGTGCAGAAGGTGTGTGGGGGCATCATTAAATAGACGGCTTGAGAGAGAAGAGAAGAGAAGAAGATGGGTAATTGCGTCCATGACACCATGAGACATGTGTGCTGAGTACAGGTGGGTGTTGTGTTGTGTTGAATCGATGTTGTTGTTGTTGTTGGTATGGAACATCGCAGAGTGATTGCAACTCTTCTTCACTCATCATCAGAAATCATCCTCCGGGACCATTTGCAGCGCATCGGCCTTGGGGATGGCCTGACGGTTGTGCTGTACAGCCTCTTCTAGTCGCCGTGTGAGGGGGGCGATGGCCTCCACCCCGCGTACATCACAGCGCACAATCGTCTTCTTCCGTCGAACAAGACGAATGAGAGCGTTGACGCCCTTGCACCCACACGGGTTGTATGAGACATCCAGGGAGGCCACGTGGGGAAGTGGTTGGAGGGCTGCGCACAAGAGCTCCACCATCCCGCTGCTGAGGTACTGCTGGCGAAGGATGAGTGTGTTGAGGTGGACGCACTCTGGCAGGACCGCAAAGATGGAGAGGAGCGCGGCACGGCCAACGTAGGAGCGGCAGAGATCTAAGGTGCCGCCACCTGTGCCATTGCCATTGCGGGCGGCGGGGCGTTGAGTCGGGCTATCCGAGGGTGCCCCCTCCGCGGCCTCCCACTCCGCCGTCCCGAGACGCACGGACTGCCGACGTGGTGGCTGCATCGCCTGCAGCAATGGCGCGCAACCTTCTGTGGCAGCCTCTGTCCTCTTCGTATCTACCATGAAGTCCGTGAAGGCCACGCAGGGCGGGTGCATCTCCACGGTGCAGCAGTAGGCGTACTTCTCCATTGGGGTGAGTGGGGGTGAGGCGGGGTTGCTACGGACGGTCTTGGCGTGGACGGTCGAGAGCACCTCGAGCGCCTTGTTGAGTTGGTGGAACTTCTCCACAACAACCAAGTCGTCGTACTCCGGCGGGACGTACATGGGCAAGCTAAGCCTTTGGCAATAACACGAGAAGAAGAAATACCATGAAGAAGAAGGAGGTACATGGTAGCATGGTATGTGATACGTCATCATCTACAACATCATCATTGCTCATCAGGGTTGATCATTGCAGATTCCGTGAATCGTTGTGACACCTCACACCAACAACGAGTTGGGGCTTGACAAAGAAGGGGACGCTGCAACAACAACAACAAGGAGATGGTTTGTGGGGTGGGCGGATGAGGGAGACAGTCACAATGTCTCCCAAAGTGATGAATGGGTGAAGTGAGCGGCGAGTTAGAGTGCGATTATAGTGTGTGTGGGAGGTGGCAGTGTATACTGCACCACCTCCCAGAACCGACGGAAGCAGGAAGGGTTGTATAACGCTCGACGTGCTCCCACCAAAAACTTCACCAACATCATCATCCTCAACACCACATCCGTTTCACCGCAGAGATTATGATCGTTGGAAAGGCTGAGATTCGTTGTTCTGTGCCAGGTACGTACATTTGCGTGCGTATGTGCTGTTGGGGAGATGATGGTCCTTAGCCCTTCACATCCTCCACCTCCTCAATCCCAGCGACCTGGAGGGTCGATGCCTCTGCGGCACTCGGGATGACCTCGCCGTGGGTGACGGAGGCACCCATCAAGCAGCGAATTGAGCCACCCGTGCGTCGCTCCACCACCTCACCGTAAAAGGGGAAGATGCAATCTGTGCCATACCAACGCTTTAGCTCCCGTGTCGAGGACACGCTCAGTTTCCCATAGGCTGTGGCGGAGAGGAAGAGCATGCGGCGCTCACCACCATCCACCGTGGGGGCCGCAACCTCCAGGGCGTTGCCCGCGTAGGCCTCCACCTCCTCCGCGGAGAGGCGGACGACCAGCTTATAGTGCTGCGCCAGGTGTTCCTCAAAGCGCACCTTCGCGTCGTCGTCGGCGAAGCGCATCAGGTCCAATGCCCAGGCGCAGATGCCCTTCCCGCACCACCCAACCACGTTGGTGTGGTAAATGGCATCCCCACTGGGCATCACAGAGGTGAAGACGAAGCGATTGCTCGGCGGGATGTTGAGGTACGCTTCACCACACACAAGATCAAAGAGGGCGTCGTCGGTGCGGCGCGACTGCGAGAGGTAGGCGTAGCGGCCGTCGTGGGAGAAGTTAATGGCGCCGGTGCCCTCGAGACAACGTCCCTCGCTTTGGTGGGCGCGGAGGTCGAGGAGCTCCAAATGTCCTTGGGCGGCGGCCTTCTGGAGCTTCTCCAGGACCTGCTGCCGCGGAAGCTCATCTTGGCGGTACTTGCTCATCGGATAGAGAATGACGAGGCGACGTGTGATGTGGCCCTCGGCATCGGTGAAGTTATGGAAGGAGATGGAGTTGTTGGGGAAGATGGCATCCCCCTGCTGGGCGTAGGTGACGTCACCGCGGGGGTCGTCCTTGTTGCAAATAAGTCGCGCGTCCACCCCATCACTGCGGAGGCGTGCGCGCATCTCACGAAGAAGACGATTGGCCGCGACTTGATCATTGGCTGCCTGTAGCTCGCTGACGCCTTTGCAGGTGATGAAGGTGTTATCGACGATTTCTGGGTTGGACCCAAAGTGAACGGGCTGGACGAAGAAGACGGATGACATGGTTGTATGGGGGGTGGGCTGGGTTGCAGGTGTGTTTCAGTGTCTGTGTATGTGCGCTAGGGCTGGGTGACTGGACCCTGTGCGTGTGTTGTGATGATGATGAGAGGAGAAGGGTAGAGGAGAGAGGGTGGCAACACATGTGCGGATGCAGATCGAAACGCGGGCCTACACCAGCCGCACACACTCGTGATCGTCCATATTGGAATATTTTTGGAAGGTTTTTCTTGTCCACGCACCACGCACGAGTATGGCGCCCCCAGAGAATGGGGTCATTGTGTGAAGCTGCCCTCACACACACACACACACACGCGTGTATCTTTATCCTACACTTAATAGTGGGTACAGAGGTTGTAGGAGGGAGGTGATGAGCATGTGTAGGTGTGTGTGTGTGTGGGGGGGCCGGACGTGGAGCTGCTGGAGCGCGGCAGCCCCCACCCGAACACAAACCACATATGCATCATCAACCTTCCCGTCCTTGGATAATCGAGTTGTGGCTTCCATTTCCCTTTTCGTTGTTGTTGTGCTGTTTGTTTTTCTTTTTGGCGTGTGTTGGTTTCTTTGCTGCATTGTCATCATGCGTCGTCGTCGTCGTCATAGGGGCCTGGAGCGCTCACCACATAGATGGACTCCGGCCGTCTTTTCTCTACCATCGTTGGCACTGTGGAGGGGGGTGCTGGAGTGTGGTGGCAGAGGAGATACGTTGTTCGGCGATGAATGGATGATGCTCATCCATTCATCGCGGTGCGTTGTTCCCATGCGCGTTTCACTCCAGCATGTTGGGATGGCCCCACCACACCCACCACCCACGAGGGGCCATGTACAGACACATACAGAAGACATGAATCCATGGAAAACTAAAAACAAAGAAGAAGATATAGACCTTCGTCAGCGTGCGGGGCAGCTGCAACACACCGCAGGCCTAGAGAGTACGCGGCGGGATCGCAACCCCCAACACACCGACACGAAGCACATCGTGCCATGCGGCACCTTAGTGCTCCTCCTGCATAATGTTGAGGAGGTCGAGGATGTTGGCCTCGGAGGGCTGAGGAGCCACCTCACCAATGGTCTGGGCAAGCGCCACGATGCTGGCGACAGAGGTACCGAAACGGCGCTGGAGCACCTCTCCGTAGAGCTGCACGATGCAGTTCTTGCCGTAGAACTTCACGAGCTTTTGCTGGTTCTTCATGGAGAGGCCCTTGTAGGAGGACTCGGAGATGAAGAGGATGCGGTTGCCGCACTTCTGTGACGGCACCTCCACGGCGTTGGCGGCGAAGTTGGCGGACTCAGCCTCGTTGAGGTACAGCACGCACTTGTAGGTGCTCTCGAGGTGGTCGTAGAAGGCCTCCTTGGCGTCGTCGCTCTCGAACTTGATGTAGGGGATGGCGAAGGCGGCGATGTCCTTGCCGACGAAGCACACGGAGTTGGTGTGGGGGACCGGGGTGGAGGTGCCGGGGTAGGCGGTATCGAAGATGAAGCGGTTGCTTGGGGGGATGTTGAGGTTCTCCTCAGAGCAGAGGATCTCGAGGACCTCCTCGCTGGAGCGGCCGGAGCGGGTCATGTATACGTACTTGCCATCGTGGGAGAAGACGAGGGAGCTGGTACCCTCGAGGTACTTCTTCTGGCCCTGGAAGGGGCGGAGGTCGACGATCTCCACGGGCACATCGGCATCAATGTGCTTGACCTTATCCAGAATGCGCTTCTTGGGGAGCTCGTCCTGGTGGTAGGGGGAGACGGGGTACATGACCATCACGCGGCGAGTGACCTTGCCCTCGCTGTCGGTGAAGTTGTGGAAGGAGAGGTTCTCGGAGATCAGCATGGCCTCACCCTTCTCGGCGTAGAGGTACTGGAAGTTCTTGGGCTCACGGCAGAGCTGGACGAGGCAGCTGGGGACGCTGAGGCCCTCGAGCTTCGACTTAAACTCATCAATGAGGTTGCACACCTGCACGCGGTCCGCCTCGTTCTGGCTGGCGCTCACAGTCTTGGCCTTGATGGCGGGGGCGTCGGCTCCCTTCGGGTTGGCGCCGAAGTGGACGGGCTCAATGAAGAGGGCGAAGCTCATGATGATGAGATGAGTATGGAAGTGTGTTGGATGAGTAGGGTTTGAGGCACGTGCGGTATGATCTACACACAGTGAAAGCAGAAGGAAGAGAAGGAGTGCAGCAGCTACACACATGAGCCAACAACAAGAACGGCTACAACAAAAGAGGATGTGAGGTATCATGTGTGCCACACCTTAGTGTATGTCCTCCATGAGGCTGTTGGATTCATTAGAGGAAGTCGGAGGCCATGGCGTTGAGCTGTTCCTCCTGGAGGGTGGAGAAGCCCGCCGTGTGAAGCCGTGCCCCGCGCAGTGCGCGAAAGAAGGATACAACGAAGGGCACCGACTCCTTCGACGCACTCCACGCCGTGAAGGCCAGCTTGGCCGCATTCACCAACACCTCCGATTGCGAGGGATTGAATGGGGTCGCGTTGGGCCCCGCAATGCGTCGGACCCACTGAGTGAGCTCCGAGAAGATGGCGGGCGCGCGTGTGTCACGGATGCCTCGCTCCACAACAACTTGGCAGAGCATCGCCACCGCAGCCGGAGCTGGTGTGCCGGACGGTACCAAGGATGAGTCCTCCGTGCGAGCACGCTTGGCGGCACCCTCGCCGCCCTCTATCGCCACATACGCCTCGGCACCCACAACGGCGTCGCCAAAGTGTTTTTGGGTCTGGCAGCGCACCTCGAGCGGTGTCGTGGCGGGCTGGCCAAGGATTCTCGTCTTGTATGCCGCACGACGTTCCGCCATGTACTCATCATGGGTGCAGGTTCCCAGCCGTAGCTTCCAGTGGGCGATGGCCTCCTCGCGAAGGTTGGGATCATAGCCAAATTGCTGGCGCAGCGCCAATCCGACGGCAGCGTCGGGACTACTCAGCAGCCGATCCTCAAGTGAGGCAATGCGATCGCGCTTGTACTGCTTCTTCTCCTGCACACAATTGGAGCAGCGTCGTCGGAAGTGGCGATTGATGGCACCACAAAAGCCACACTTCCAGTCGCCCATGCGGCACTCGGGCGGCAGCGAGCCTTCCTCGCCCGGCGGATGCAGCAAGCGGCAGTTTTCGCCCCACGAACATCTTCCCTGGAGATAGTCCATGCAGGGCTGGCCAAAGTGGTTGAGGCCCGACTCATCTTCCATCTCGCGCTCCTCCGCCTCCCACGCGGCCTCCTCCGCGCTCTGCTGCGCCAACACCTCCTGCGGGTGGCTCACCGCCCACAGCCGCTCCTTCTTGGCCGTCCAGAGCGTATCCACGACGTGGCGGGAGAAGACACTCTCCCAGTGCTCCACGAGACTCTCATACTTTGGTGCCAAGACGGGGTCTTCATAGGGGATGTAGTCGCGGCCAATGTCCAGGATGTACTTGCTCGCCACGTAGCCATACTTGTCACGGTCCTCCTTGCAGAGTTTATCGAGCACGTACCAACACGCAAGTTGCTGGTTCCCCGTCCACGTCTTGATGTGGCGAAGGAGGGCGCCAATGACGAGCTCATAGGACTGCAGGGTGTCGCCGACGGCACGGGCGAGGAGGGTGGCCTCGTGGATGGCCTTCTTTCCGGGCTTCTCAACGCGGCGAAGGCGCGCACAAAAGTCGGCAAAGTGGCGCAGCGTATCGCCATCAATCGCCGGTGGGTCTTGGAAGTACTCCTCACCGCCTCCGAACATGATCCTAAGCTACACGAGTAGAGGACCGGGAGCTATTCAGCTAGCCATGTGATGATGCAAAAGAGGAAGAAGTGAGGTAGGAATAGATGCATCATGACAGACAACACGATGAAACGCGTGAATGACGAATAATAGGCATGGAATGACGTGTGTGTTTGAAGGTGAATCGTGAAGGTTGCTGATGCAACATCATGTGTGCGTGTGTGTGTGCCACTCCAATCAGGGAACGACGGTGAGTGTGGAGGCACCACCATACAACATCTCCATCAAATCTCGTCGATCGTTGCGTAGGTCCACCGCCTCTGAACGAAGGCGACGTACTTCATCCGCAACTTCTTCCGTACGTCGCTCCGCAACATGCAGCTGAGTGGAGCACCGCTGGAGCTTTTCCGAAGTCATCTCCATCTCTTGGCGCACGCGCTGGTGTTGCTCCTTCTGCTCATGAAGAAGAACTTTGAAGCTGGCCAATTCATGCTGGAGGGACGTGCGGTGCTCCTGAAGTGCCGCCGCGTGGTCGACGAGTGCCTCCACGTCGGCAGCTGGGTATGGACTACTCCACGAAGGAGATGAAGACTTCGTCACGGGTTCTGCTTCGTGAGGTGTGCTGGTGGTGTCTGTGGGAGAGGCCGCAGGCGGCGGGTGTGCCGCTGACGTGCGCCACACAATGGCCCCATGCAAAGGCTTGAGCGGAAGAGGATAGATGGAGGATGCTGTTCTCCACGAGGGCGGCGACAAGGGGCGCTCGTCGTCGTGGCGTTGTGCGTCGCGCACCAACTTGGGTGCGACTGAGGATCGGGACGATGCTGATGGGTTGATCCGTACCACTGAAGTGCTCCCCAACAGGCAGCGCTCAAGGCGAGTGGTTGGATCAGCTCGACGACACACCCCATGCCCAGCAACATTGGTCGGCGACGACGATGAGAATGATGATGTGTAGCTGAGAAGGCACGATGCGCGTGCGCGAGAGTTGTTGCATGTCGGAGCAGATTCCCTCATGGAGGGAAGACCATCACTCTGGCTCTTCACCTGAGCGGCCCTCTGGCGCTCATGTGCCAATCGATGCATGACGGCTTTTGTCGCTCGATCCACCCACAAACGGAAGCACCGCTCCTTCAGCGATTCTTCACGAATCTGTACGAGAAGACGAGCGGCGGTGGCGTCCGCCAGACGTCTTCGCCACGAAGCAAATGCAAAACGCAGCTTCGCTTGATGCACAGTCCACCGCTCCTCCGCCGCTGCACGCCAACGCTCAAAGAAGAGCCGCTTGCGGCTGACGTAGCGGAGGTCCACCAACGCGCCGCCAACGCATGACGACCAGCGTCCTTCATGAAGATGCTTCTCGGCGAGCGTGCAGCAATGCTCCACGGCTAACCTCTGCTGCTGTCGGAACTGCAGTTGGTGCCTCCATCGATGAAGTGCCCGGCGCATCATCGCCGATGTGTTCGTCGGTGAAGAGGGGGCCGTTGTGGTGGTGGTCCGTGGTGAGTTTGTTGCCGTCGATGGACGCGTGGATGGCGGACTCAGCGTCAATGGCCCATCTTCATCGGCACCGACTTCATCTTCGGAAGAGGATGGAGACGGTAGCGCAGAGCAACTGGCTGTTGGCAGCCACTCACGTGGTGCGGGAGATGCATCCTCCTCCTCGTCACGAGATGCCTCGCTACCTTCTTCTTGCTCCTTGGATGGAGTGCAGCCCATATCCTCCGTATCTGTGGCGATAGTGGAGATGGAGCCGATGCTTGGTGCCACGTGTGCCACTTCCAGCAGCTTGACGGCCTCGGGCGTCGTGGAGCTCCTCCTCGTCATCGGCGGTGTAGGCACAGGAGGCCCCACGTGGAGTTGCGGATGAAGGATGAGCTGCCGACTTCCCGTGAGGTTGGTCGTTGCGCCATCCACGACGCGCGCATTTCCCGACTTCATGGCTGCCCACGTGAGGAGAAGGTCATCCACCACACCAGGTCCTGGGGTGGTATTCATGCACTGACTAATGCGAAGAACATCGGCACACACACGAAGATCCAGCTCCTGCATCACGCGCTGCACCACGCCTTTGAGATGGCGGCATCGTGGCTGCTCACTGTCGTCGTCGTCCTCCATCTGCGTCACGACGGAGCTCTCGACGGAGTTGTTGTTGTCGCTGATGAGGATTGAGGTCTCCGCAACCCCACTCAGTGTGTGGCCAATAGCGGGAAGCACTGCTGGGGTCGAAGAACGGCGGCGTTGTGCAGCCACGTGCCGTCGCCACACCAACCGAGCGGCGTGGAGATCGAGCACTGCTCCGCTCGCCTGATGCGCCGCGGCACACACCACATGCAGATAATCTGCCAACCTCACCGCCGTGGAGCTACGCGCCGCGGCGGGCAGCAAGACGTGCCGCTGTCGCATCTCTTCATGCACTCGCAAGCGTTGTTCTGCCGCCTCCAACGCCGCCACAAGTTGCCAGCGACTGCCCATCGCCAACAAGGGCCCATCTTCCGCGGCGAGGCACCTCAACGCATGACGAATCATGGATGGAGTTACTGTCTCAGTGTCTAGCTTCTTTAGTCGGCAGTTGGTGGGGGTGAGTGGGTCGGGCCACGCGCACAACTGCAGAATGTGCGGGCGGAAGTGCGGGAGACGCGCCACAGGGCAGAACTCCAGGCTGAGGTAGGCCAAGTGTGGGAGGAGGGCGAGCGCATCGCAGTCCTCCAGCCGACGAATGCGGTTGCCAAGGAGGGAGAGACGCACCACGTGGCGAAACTGAACGCACCCGATGAGTGATGTGATGGCGTTGCGAGACAACAAGACGGTGTGGAGGGTGGAGAGGCTAGAGAGTGTCGTGGTGGTGAGATCTGCCGAGGTATCTCTGTCATGGTGGTGGTTGGCCTCATCGTCCTGCATCATCCACCACGGACGTTGTGATTCGACGGCGGAGAGTTGGGCCTCAGCCGCGGCACGAAGACGTGGTGGACCTGCCGACACCAACACCTGCAGTAGTCGTGGGTGGACGTCAATCTCCGTCATGTCGCACGCGGTGGCAGTCAGCCGCCCATGCGAGGCATCTATGCTGCCGGGGAATCGGCGTAGGTGTTGAGAGAGGCTGAGTGAAGATGGATGCCTCATTTGTGTCGTGTCAGCACAATGCTGTTCGTCTCGGGTAGAGGAACAGCAATCTATGAAAGGGGGGGGGTGGGCACAAACAAATACAAGTGCCAAGGTTGTCGGGATGTGGGTTCAGACAACAACCAAGGCGGATTTGTTCGCCTCCGTCTATGATTCACCGACGTGCTTCTTTGTTCGGTGCAGCCACTGTCTATGGCGAGCGAGGGAGATGCCCAAAAGGAGGAAGAGATCGGATAACAACGTATGAATTAGATGACACCCACGCTCAGAGTACTCACGTGCACCACAGACACACACAGCAGCAGCAGCAGCACAACCTGGGACTCTCCTTCATCCTTTTTTTTTGTGTGTGTTTTATAGCCTTACGTGTCGTCAATACAAGTTGAGGTACAATGAATCGCTCACCCACACGCACGTCACTCACACACACACACATACATTCACGCACATACCAATCACCTGGTTTACACGGATAGCGATGCATGACGACGTACGTGCTCCATACAGCAGCGTAGAAGAAACATAAGCACCACCTGCTGCTGTGCTGGTACAATGAGCGTGGCACCACACATGGATAATGCCTTCACAGAAATACACGTCGCGAACAACAAACGCACTGGCTCGTTGGCGTGGTGTAGCGATGGTCACCACATTTGTCTGTATGAGGCGTGTCGTTATATCGCCAAGATACGACATCATCCACCTGATGGAGGAGTTGAAATATGACCAGTAACAACGCATGGCATACTCCTCCTCCGCCACGCCACGAGTGCGCGTATAGCTCAGGTGGCGTGCATCCATGTCTTCTTATGCCAGAAGATTCGCCAGTGGGACGTCGTCGTCGTCGCTGTCTTCTGCCTTGACACGTGGCCGTTTCGCTGCGGGTTTCTTTGGCGTTGTCTTCTTGGCCGCTCCAGCCTTGGCGAGCTGATGCAGCGGCACATCATCCTCATCCGACTCCTCCTTCTTAGACCCACGCTTGCTCCCCGCCTTCTTGGTTGGGGTCTTCGACCTCTTGCTGCTTGTCTTCTTGGCTGAGGTCTTCTTCTTGGTTGCCGTCTTCCTTGAGGAGGATGACCTCTTCTTCTTCTCGCCCGACGTGGAGCTCTTCCGCGTGGATGCGGACTTCTGCTTTGGCATGCCGCGGTTCTTGCGGATGGTCTCGTAGTCCTCGCGCTGCTCATCGGTGCCATAGGCCTTGAGCCACTCGAGCTGAATGCGGTCCTGCTCCGCGAAGAACTCATCCACGGCGGCCTTCAGCGACTTCTTCTGGATGGTCTCCATCGCCCGCTCCAGCTGCTCGATGATCTGCCGCGTGTAGGTGGACTTGGTGCCGAGAACCGCCATCTGTGAGTGATGGTTCTTCGAGACCGCCTTCTGATGGTTGCAGAGCACCGCCACCTCCGTGTTGGCCTTGTTAAAGTAGGCGAGCTTGTCGGCGACGGACATCTTCGCATCGACGGGCTTCTCCTTGAACCAGCGATCGAGAGTGATGGAGGCGTTGTAGGTACGGAACACCTTGGCGGTGAGGCCATCCATGAAGGACTTCAAGTGGTCATTGAGCTGGGTGGTCGTGAGCTCATTGAAGATGTCGGAATCTGGACGGCGTCCGTGGGTGAATTTTTGCAACAAGGCATGCACCTCGGGCAGCACCGTCACCTCGTTCTGGTAGCGGATAGAGTCCTTGCCAAGGAAGTCGAAGCGTACTCCGTTGTGTGGGAGGAGCTTAATGTGCTCCACACGGAGGGAGCAGCAGCCAACGGTGTCGGCCTCGTCGGAGCCCTTTTCATTTCCCACACGAAGGGCCAACTTATCAATGAAGTACATGGCCACGGCGCGCTGCGCCACCTGCTTTGAGGAGGAGCGAAAGTCTTCGGTGTAGGAGGCACGAATATCATCCACGACCGTCTTCAGCTTACGCGCCCTCTCAAATTTCATCATGTCGGACTGCCCCTTCACGCTGGAGCTCGGGGCGAGCATGACGTACTTGAAGTTGCCCGCCACATTATCACGCCACATGGCCAACCACGTGACGGTGTTGTCGTGCTGCACCGCGGCCCAGTGATGCCCAGGCGGGGGTGCGGGCACCTCCGCCTCCTTGCCAATGTTGATGGTTATATCCTCCGCCTGCAGACGCTTCTTGAGCTTGCCGGCGAGCGGGTGCTTGCCACGACCACGGAAGAGGCCAGGCGGCTCCACGCGGAAGTTGGCCACCTGCTCCTGCTTGCCATTCCAGAGGCAGGTCTTGTAGGGCTCCGCCTCCTCGTTTGCCAGACGCTGCGCCTCCTTCTTCTCCTCACGCGAGCGACTGAGGCGTTTTTCACGCTCACGGACGTGCCACTGGTAAATGGCCTCGAAGTCGCAGAGCTCCAGACGACGAATCGGGTGGGGTTCCGCCCGCTTATCCAGGATCGCGCGCCAGCTGCGGAAGAAGTTGGTGCGGAAGAGTGGATTCTTGTAGTACTCGGACTCCTTGAGCACTGCAAACATCGTGGCCACCTCCTCTTCATCGGGAGTCATGCGGAACTCCTTACCTTCGTAGCGAATGGGGATGCCGTGAGGGACGTACAACGGGGGAAACTGCACACCATTGTGGCTGAGTGTGTCCCAGCGCTTCTCACCCTTGGAGGCGATGCGGAGGTTTTCTAACTCCCACCAGTTGCTTTCTTCCTCGTCTTCCTCCGCTCCGTCCTCGTCGCTCACGCTCGGACTGGCCTCACGCTTGATGGCCACCGCAGCCCCCAAAGGCACCTTCTCCTCCTTGATCGACGTCTCCACCTTCACCGGCATTGCTGTACTTATGCCACCTGTGTTGTGTGATTGTGGCTACAAACAACCGTAGCTCAACGACAAAACGCGTCTTCACAAACTGCCGCTGTACCGAAGATTATGGGTGAGCTAGTGAGGAAGCTAAGTGTCTGCGTGTGAAAAAAGAGAGCGGTTGGCGATGATGATGGTGTCGTCAGCCGTCTCTCTTGAATGCAGTATATAATACAAAGGAAGCAGAAACACAGCACTGATTGGCTGATGAGCTTATACGTTTGTATTCTGCTGCCACAACACAAGCCAAGTGGAGAGGTGATGTTGTCCTTCTAACCGCGTACACCCAATAAGATTGAGAGAGAGAGAGAGAGAGAGTAGCACGCATATCTACACAACAACAAGAATACATCGTGGCAAGTACAAGATCAGGCGATCAAGGTAGCAGATAGTCTGTTGATGTGTTGGTGTGCCGGTATTGGAGTGATGAGTCATAACAGGGAGCCGCATACACGTCCTGCTCCTCTCGGCACTACAGGAAGGGGGAGAGGAAGGGGGGTGATGGGAGTTGCCCTAGACTGACGAAGATTTTTTTTCTCTCTCTGTGTGTTGTGACGTGAGGACGATGATGGATGATCAAAGTGAGGAGAGTCTGGCCACTCTATACGCTCTCCTCCTCCTCCTCCACCACCACCTCAGACAAGCTAGATGAGGCGATGCGCATCCTGCGTCGCGTCCATCGCTCCACCACCGCAAAAATGTAGAAGCGGCGGAAGAGATCAGTGTAGCTCATCGTCCCGAACACCGACCGGGCCCGCTGTTGTACCACATGGCCAACGTGGTGCCGCACCGATTCGATCACAACCTGCGGATCAACGGGGGCTGAAGAACTCACGGACGGCTGTACCTCATCAACGACATCCCCAAATGACGTTCCCGAGCGCGTGAAGTTGATGAAGCTGCGTGCCACAAACACAGCCACCGCGGATGATGTCACCACACTGACAATGAGGAGGAGCGTCATCTGAAGTGTGTTGCCGCGGCCATCCACCCGACGAGCTCCGGGGAACTTCTCACCGCGTGGATATGCTCCAGCATTGCGCGCCGCCGCGCTCGCCGCTTTGCGTCGCATCGTTGGACGAGGTGGAGGTCCCGGGTGGGCAGACTGCGCCGCCCGCCGTCGTCGTGTGTGGCTGCCGCTGTCTTGCGTGAAGACACCGGAGCTGTTTGCGGCCGAGAAGGTGGCGGAGCCCCCTCCTACCGCATTGGGTGGGCTGGGCTGTGGCGTACGATGATCGTGGTGGCGGTGCGGGGCGTGATCGACCTGCCTCCGCGAGAAGCTCCCCTCGCGTGAGGCAGAGTACGGGCTGAGGCACTCATCCCCGGCTGTGTGCTGCCTGAGTGGGGAGGTTCGCCCACTCGTGTGGTTTGTAGAAGAGGAGACGCTGGAGAAGTGAGTGGACTGGCGCATAGGGCTGCGACTCTCGGAAAGATCTCCACTACGATAGTGATGCAGACTGCCTGGGTGAGACATGATGTGTGATGAAGGTGAAGTGCTCACAAACGGAGGTCGTTTCTACCAACTACGTATGTCACCTCACGAACACTCGCATGCAGTGTTGATGATTGTTCGATGGAGAGGGAATGGGGCCTTTGTTGTTGGATGATGCCATCGCACACAAAGAGAAAAAAAACAGAAAAAGGAAACGACACAAAATAAATGAAGAGAGGAAGAAAACTGGAGAAGATCGACGACATCAAACGTACGTGCCTACGTGTACGTGATCTCTCTCCCTGCAGCGTGAGCTGCTTCAGAATATGTATGTTTTTTTTTTCTTCTTGGCGCGCACAGCACACGGGTAGGACAAGCAACAGATATCACTTAGTTAGACCGCGATTCATCTCTTGCGTACAACCTACTCGACGGGCTCCTCACCGTGAATCATACCGCAGTCGCACCACCCATTGTCTGCGGGGATGGGGAACAAGGTCAGATACAACCGCTTCAAGACAGCCATGAGCTGCTGCACCTCAGGTGAGTCGTAGTCCGCCTTGGCCGCCCCGCCTTCCTCCAGCTCCAGCTCGATGCACTCCGTAATGAGGGCCACCTGACCATCGGGCAGCTCCACACGGCAGTTCCCCGTGACGAGGTTGGTAGTCACCGACGGGTAAAACTGCGTCAGCATGTGGTGGAAGCACTTGGTGCGGAAGATGCGATCACGTCCGGCGATGTCAACGGGGAGGAGCACCTCCTCCTCCTCCTCGGCGGTCGCATCCGTCGTCTCCTCTGCCAGCTTGGAGAGTGCGACGCAGGTGACATCCGCCACGAGGTCATTGTAGGTGCTGCTCACCCACACAATGGATAAGGTGGTCTGGGATTGGGCACTGCTGAAAACCTCCACCGAGACATCACGGGAGATGAAGATCTTCTGCACGTCCTCCGCCCGGGGAGAGGCCTCCGCTGCTCGCTCGGCATCGTGTTCTGCCGGGGTCTGCAAGCGTGGTTCCACCTCCGCCAGCATGTGGCTCTCGCCATAGTAGCGTTGGAGTACCTCCAACACCTCCGCCGCTGTCTTGTGACGAAGCAGGGGAAGCACCATGGACTGGTTGATGGAGCAGACGCTCAGGTCCGTAAAGACAGGTACGTCATCTGGGTGAACCATTGTGTAGTTGTGCTGGCCAGACACCAGCATCACACCACTGACGAAGTCGCCGTGCTGCATTTCACGGTTGGCGAGCTTGCCCATGATGGTGGCAGTGCGCTCCATCACAAAAGGAATCCGAATCGTCTCCTGATTCACGGTGGTGTAGACCTCCATGGAGCGTTCCTTGAAGTCCTGCCGCAGCTTGTTCTGTAGCTGTGCCATGGCCGCAGCGTTGCCGTGGACGAGGACGGTGTGCTGAACCTTGGCGAGCTGCTGGATGAAGTCGCGTGTCTGGCGACCATCGGAGTGGGCGGAGAAGGAGACGGCCTCGATCGTATCCATGCGCAGCGGCAGCACACGTCCGTCGGGCTTCACAATCTCCTTGGGCCGCGAGAGTACGTCCTTGGCGATGGTTCCATCGACGCAGTAGCCCGCCATGATGATGCCATTGCGACGATCCCCACACCAGCGTTCGAAGAGCTGGAGGGAGATGCCCGACTGTAGCATGCCGGGTGAGGCGAGCACAACACAGGGCCCGTTGTCCTCGAAGGTCTTGGCATCCAACAAGGAGTGAATGTAGCGGAAGACGAAGGGGTTGTGGTGGTTGTCATGTTGGTGCTTCACGCGATCGTTCATGGCACTGACGAAAGTCTGGTAGAGCTTCATGCAACGCTGAGCCAGGGAGGAGGCGTAGTAGATGGGAATGTTCTGCAGCTCCTTGTGCTCCTCCCAGTACTCCTCCAGAATGAGGAGCAGCTCCTGAGCCCGTCCGAGGGCGAAGACAGGGACGAGACACCGCCCACCACGCTTCACAATCGCGTGCACACTCGACGTGAATTTGTGTTCTCGTTCCTCACGTGACTCGAGCTCGCGGATGCCGTTGGTGCTCTCCACAATGACAATGTCAGGGGAGTAGGGGGGAATCTGCGCCCCGAGGAGGTGACGGTCGGGCACCCGAGAAAAGTCGCCCGTGTACAGCGCACGCATGCCAGCGATGTCAATCATGAACATCGCAGCCCCGAGAACGTGGCCGGCGTTGAAGGGCTGAAAGCGCACCCCCCGCACGGTGATCTCCTCGTGGTACTCCACGGTTTCGATGCGGTCAATGGTGCTCTGCAGCCACTCGTTGGTGACGAGGTCATTGGCCCCTGCCCCCACCCGGAGGAAGTCGTTCATCACCATCTTGTAGAAGGCCTTGGTGGCGGTGGTCATGAAGATGCGCCCCTTGAAGGCGGTCTGATTGCAGAAGTAGGGCAGCGCACCGCAGTGGTCTAGGTGGAAGTGGGTGATGAGAACCACATCAACCTCCTCGCAGCGGATGCTGTCGAAGAAGGGCAGAGAGTCCAGTCCACTCTTCGCTGGGTGATTGCCGCAGTCCAGCATCACGCAGCGACCCTTGTAGCGTAGGATTACACAGGACCGGCCCACCTCTCCGCCACTGCCAAGTGGCAGGATCTCCACCTCGTCGGCGGGGAGGGAGGGACCCTCGGCGGCCGAGGGCACCGCAGCGCCTTCAGGAAAGGCAGCAGCAGACATGGTGCAGGTAGACGTGGTGGTGTTGCGGAAGTCGTGCCTCGTGGACTGTAGTTAGTCGTGTGGTTGCGTGCTCTTGTGCAGTATATGAGATATTCTGTGTGTGTGTGTGTGTGTTGGACTACCCAGCGGGCCTTCCTTGTTGGCCCTACGTAGACGAAGTCGGGAGTAAAGCTCCACTCACCTATGGAGCCATCCAGTGAAGAAGAGGGGTAGGAAGAGAACGCGATTGTTTGCGTGTGTGCGGCAGACATCATCCATAAGGAGAGGCATACGATGGTGCAACAATGGGGAAGGGCACAGATGCATCTCCCTGCAGATCGCAGAGGAGCGCATGGAGGCTGAAGGGAGAGGAGGGGAAGTTGGTGGGGAGAAGTGATCGATGAATGACCTTCAACGCCTTACGACGGCATTCTTCATGAGTTCTGAGGTAAAAGAAAGCGACCACATACAGAGATTCCACACAGTGATCATCGATTTGCCGCGCGCACATCCACGGCGGCAGAGTGTCGTGACGTCAAACACGGTCATCGCCACCACGCAGACACTGCCCCTCCTTTTCTTGTCTCTTTGGGGAGCGAGAGTCAGGTGAGTGGATGATGCTCCTGCGACGTGGGCTCCACATGGAAGATATTGCCTCATCATGATTGATGGAGGCTGGATGATTTTTGTCGTGCCGATTCACGAAAATAAAAGACACCCACGTACACACCACAACTCCACTTGAATACCACTGCTCTCCGCTCGTTGTGTGGCCCAACATCCAAACAAAGACGAACACATCGATCACACACACACACACACAACCAATGTAAAACGCACAGCAACAATAACAACAACAACAACAACAAATGAAAAAAAAAAGAGAAGCAATGCTTGCGTGTAGCCGTGGGTTTATCGTCAGCACGCCGACAGTCAGACCCCCAAAATCCTCCGCCCAAGCGCGGTCGCGGCGTCATCGACCAACGGTGAGGAGTCGTCGGAGTATGAGGAGGGGGAAGGGGGAAAGTACGATGAATACCCATGCTCTCTTGCCTCACAAACGGCAGCCTGCATGGTCATCGAACAACAACAGAAAAATAACAACAACAACCATCGTATACGCAGCCTTCGTCGCTGTTGATCTAATAGGGGGGAATGGGGAGGAGAGGAGTATGGGTCCACGCAATATAGGCAATGATCCATCATCAACATCTTCTTTCGGCGTGTCTTCCATATAGTAGCTCGGTATGTATTGTTATATAATTTTCCTCGTGTGGTAACTCGTCACTGCCAATGACTGCTTCATCAACACAACACATCGACAGATCCTCCAGGTAGACTATCTAGAGGATCCAACACAACGCAAGACGCACTCCTCAAAAGACATGAAGATAGCAAAAAAAATCACGGATCATCTTTTTCTTTTAGGGTAGATGTTGAACGACATGGAGAGCGCACATAGATGGGGCCTTGCTTCCAACCTCACCAACACCGTCGTGGCGCGCGTCTACCGACATCATACCTGCTTATGCGGATAAGAAAGCGAAGCAAGCATTCCTCCTGAGCCGATTCTACTCACTCCCCAATGTCAAGCAGTGGTATGTATGGAGAGGGGTAGGGAGAGAGCGGTACCCACAAAGAGGCAGTGTGCGACGCGTCGAACGTTTGGAGGAACGAGGCGGGCACGTAAACAAAGAGACAGGGATTAGATGGAAGGGTGGAGAAGAGGATGGCCACAGTGACATCCTCAGCGGAGCGTTTTGTGGGGTTTCAGACATCAACACGGCGGGTGCACGTGAGGTCGCGAGAAGAAACCGTTGCGGGACTAACAAAAAACGTATTCCCATACCCACACTGGCTGTAGAAGCTGTGAGGGGGGCGTGGTTGACGACCGACATGGGACGGCAGACACTACACTCACAAAATTGTGGCGCACTACCACAACGATGCTTCACACAGCCTGTGAGGGGCTCCGGGGGGCGTGCGTGGGGATTTCAGCCGTCTTGTATGTGGTGGGTTGTGTTAATACGTCGTAGGATGATGGGTGTGTTGTGAAGCAGAACTTCGTGCCATCCAGAGAATTGCTGCTGACAGACCCCATGAACCTCCACAGAGGGTGTGTGCTCTGAGGATGTGAATGTATGAATGTGCGGTTGTGGTGGTAGATCGTCGTCAAGATATGAAGGTATGGAGAAGTGCTTAAATACTGACGTGCTGTGGCGGGGAGAAGAGGCCACAGGTGAGGTGTGAGGGAGAGAACAGGGCGAGCTCTTTTTCGGTTGGGGAGAGAGGTCTGGCCGTCGCCCGCATGTGCTGGCTACGTCGGACCTCCTCCATCTCGCGCTGGTAAAGGGAGGATGAGGCATTGACGGCGTCCTCGGCATCGGCATTGGCCTGGCCGCTGGCTTGGCCCGGTGAGGCGGCAACTTGGGCGGCCCCATCATCTTCTTCGTTGTCTGGACGGTAGCAGCCATTCTGGAGTACTTCCTTGCGAACCTCCTGTACCTTGTCAATAATGGCTCGGTAGAAGGCCTCGGCCTCGGTCTGATCCACGTAGGTACGTGCGCCATGCTGGATCAGCGGGATCTCAACCTTATCCCGCAGAGTGATGGCCCAACGAAGGCCATCCACGCTGATGGATTGTGCCTCGGCGTGGTCGCTGAGCATAGCTCGTGCGGCTGCGTCGAACTGGTCCAATGCGACGAGGTCATCCTCCACAACAAGAAATTGGTGTTTTTCATTTTCTGCCTTCTTGCCATTCACCACCGCCGCCTCCTCGGGGGAGGTATCAGAGGAGACGGCGGCCGGTGCCACAGCCGCTGCTGAGGTTGGTTGTGGGTGTGGGGCCATAGCAATGCTTCCATAGCCCAGTACATCCTCCGCCGCGGCGCAGTAGGATGCTGGCCGACCTACCGCCGTGTCCACTGCGTACTTGAAACGAATGAAGAACTCACAGGCATTTTCCTGCCTAACGGCGATGTACCGACCATGAGGGATGAGGTCGAAGTACTCTCCGCTTTCCGTGGGTATGCAGAAAGTAAGTCCCAGTAGATCAAATGATTGTTGGTCCAGTTGTGCGTACTGATTGTTTTCCAGAAGCACCATCAGGTGCCTGACGAACTTGGTCTGAACGTCCTCCTTGCTTAGGCGAATGTGATTCCAACGTTGTACTTCTTCAGGCCGCACGAGGGTTAAGTCTCCTTTCCAGCACTTTGGCGCGATGAAGAATTGAAGGGAAGCTGCATTCATGAGGTCCACACAGATGCCTACTTGCCTGTCGGGGAGGTTGTTTTGTCAAGAAGGGGTGGGCTGGGGGGGGGCGTGTGTGTCTGAGTGCTGAGTGTGAGAGGGGAGGGGTGGGGGTGAGGGGCTATCAACGGTGTGCGTGTGTGTGAGGTGGCTTGCAGTCACCTTACGAAGACGACGCAGCAACGGGGCAAGGGAAGCCAAGCCAAGTGAGGTGGCTGACTTCTTGACTCCTCGTTCGAGTTTGATGGATGATCGGAGGCACCGCCACAAACTTATAATTGTGTATGATTGGGGAGCCAGAAGGAGTTGGGTGTCTACCACAAAAGGTAATATTGGCAGGCCACCGTCGTCCACGAAGAGAAGAAGCCGAGCGTTGACGAATCACCGCGCCGGAACAATGAAGTGGGCTTGACACAGTACCGAAGAGGTGTGTGCCTGTGCACGAACACAGCGACGACGAGCGGAGTGAGCGTGCGTCCAAAACGATGGAACGTTGGTGATCTCTGACAGCGGAGATAGTCAGACCCACGTTGTATCGTTTGCGTTGCCTCCCAGAAAGATGTTGTGTTCGTCTGTGCTCTGTTCAACGCCGGTGCGGCGAGGAGTAGACCCAATATGATGGCGCCGTTAACGGCCGAGTTCTTAATTGAAGAGCTTCGACGAGTGCGTGTAATAGGGGGAGGAAGGCACGAGAGGAGAGGGCCCTAACGAAGGAAGGAACAGAAAGGAAGAAAACCAGAAGAACAACCCTGGGGGGACAAAGAAAAGATGAAGAACAAAGGAGAGATGAGATAGGCAGCTATTCCTAATCGGTGCTGTTGGTGTTGGGACGGTGCTCAGCTCTGTGAGCGCTGCTGAGGACGGACAACCTAGATGGGAGGAGAAGAGAGTGAATTGAAGAAGGAGGAGGAGAGGGGCACATAGACTTGGATGCAGAATAGAAGAGTAGAGGTGTGCATGATGGTATGTGGGGTAGTCGTGGGAGAGGCAGGAGGTCGTCTCCGTCACTGCAGTGGAGGAGCGCGCCAACGCCATCCATACGTTTGTGTGTGCGTGTGGAGAGAGAGATGAGATGGAGATAGAAGAACACAATACGTGTTCGCGTTGTGGTTGGCATGCCACACCATTGCTGAAGGGAGGGGAAGGGAGGAAGAGTCTGGCTGACGAACAACTAGAGTGATAATTAGGCAACCACACTTTTGGGCGGAGAGCACAGCGTAGTACAAAGAGAGCAGGCTGACCATTGACAGAGAGGTGGATGGAACATGGGTGCCAGATGTACATGCATCCTTCCGGGGGTGGCTATCCCCAACGTGTTGTCTTCTGTGGCCCATCTCCACAAACTCAAACCCCACGTTGTTGTTCAGCCACCCCATGCCAGCGTGCTGACTTCCAAGCATCTATGTCAAACAACCATGGGTACACGATCCAGAGAACAATAGACTACACACCTCTGGTATACCACCGCCTCTGAAAAATACGGCGCAAGCGAGCTCACATGGCAGCACGGAGCAATAGGAGGGGAACATGAATCACAGTACTTCTGAACCACTCGTGAACACCGGCTGGTATGGCCGAAACGTGTAGCAACGGGGGTCAGAAAGAAGAAGGAGAGAGAGAGAGAAAACGTGCGCATACAACGTGTCTCGCTACCAAATCTGATCTGAAGAAGAGCAAAAATAATCAAAAAAAATCTCCGTACAACTTAATCACAAAGAAAGAAAACAGCATGAAGAATGAAGGAATCATCGAATGATAGGGTACTCTGGTCGAGTATATTGGTTTCGGTTGTTGTTGTTGTTGTTGTGTGTGTCGTGATCTATTGTGCTGATATGAGGAGAAATTGTCTCCCCCGCCTCATCAACGACCGATGACCTCCCCGCAATTGGCGTTGTTCGGGGAGAGTGTGTGCGAGAGAGAGAGGCCTCCTTCGGGTTCCACGGAGCGGCAGTCAGGCACCAAAAAACAATCTTCAAGTAGCTGCGACGATCTCCATGGACACCCACTCTCTCATCAACGAAAAAGAAAAGAAGAAACAACAAAGATTAACATGGAGGAAGAGAAGGAGTAGGAGCACTGCACACGGTGGTGAGTGCTGTGAGAGGTGGTGCTGGAACCTACCGTATGTTCCAGTAAAGGTCAGCCCTCTGCGCGGACCCTTTCCTTGTAATGATGATGATGTCGTTTCACCGACAAATATCCCGAGGAGCGACCAAACACGCCTCTCATCTGTCTTGCTTGAGCACGTCAAGCACAGCATCCGCATCCACAACACGCACGCACGCAATGCCACTAACATCACAGCGTCTTCACACACACACACGCACACAAAATGAAAAACTACACCCGACGCAGGACGCCACAGATCACACAATAGAAAGACACATGCGTGTATTGTGGAGGGATGACCCGTCCACAACAAAAGACGTCAAGCCTCTTTTTCTGGACCACCTCCACGGAAAGCTGCATGCACCATCGTCGTCCGATGAGGAGGGGAGAGCGGGTGGGTGATGGGGACGCTGATGATCGGCCCTCTTTTGTTGGGGTGGGAGGTGGTGGGGATTTGACGGGGTTGTGGATCTGCCGAGTACGGCCGAGTTGGAAACCTGTGGTATCGCTCACATGACTTTAGTGCTTACGTGCTGAACCGGCGCGAAGAGCCCGTGACTTTGGTGGGTTGGGGAGAAGAGGGCCTTCTCGCGGTCAGAGGGGGGAATGGGTTGCGCCTGCTCGCGCTGAATTTGGCTGTTTTTGATCTCTTCCTCCACGCGGCGGCGAACAAGACTGGGAACGGCGGTCTCCTCTATCGGTGATGCAGAGGCTGGGGGAGGATATATGCCGAAGCGCAAGATAGATTCCCGCATCTCTCCAATCTTGGCGGCGATCGTGTTGAGGTATGACACCAATTCCTCCTCCTTAACCCGGATTCCCGCTCCGCCCGGGCGAAGCTCTTCATAAAACTTTGGTGGAAGACTCATCTCCCAAAAGTAGGTGACCAACTTGGCCGTGTGGGAGATGCCTTCACTCGTCAACATGGAGTGAGTCTGTGACTCCCACGTGTTCAGCCACGTCAGATCATCGCTAGAGAGTGAGCCAACCAGAGCCAGCCCAGATTCGCGGGGCTGTTGTGGGGCGTGGGCTGCCTCCGTCAGCTTCCTTGTGGGGCAGTCTACATCGATGCGCAGGACATCCACCTGCTGCATGCGCTTCCACTCGGCGCCGACGCGGGAGAAGAACTCCGACGCGTTCTCCCGGGTTACACTGATTCCGTGCCCGTTTGGGATGAGCTCGAAGTTTCCCCTGCTCGTCGGGATGCTAAAGAAGAGATTCATTGCCTCGATGCTTTGCTTGCTGTCGGCTAGGAAGCGTTCACGGAGACGCATGAGATGGTTGATGTGCTCGCGGCAAATGGGGTCGTGGCTGTCCAGGGAAAACTTGTTCCATGTGTTAGAGTTGTCAGGGTGAAACTGCCTGTTTTTGTTGTACTTACTGACACTGGATTTATTGGAAGAGCTTGGGGGAGGTGGGTTCTTGCTGAAGCACCGATGAATTTCATCTCGGTGCTGCTCCGTGAGCTCCACAAAGTGGTCAATGTTCTCTGGCGTCACCATGACAAACTGACCATTCTCCATCAAGGTCACTGTGCCGAAGGGAAGCTGAATGTGAAAGGAAATTTGCCCTGCGGGAATTGATTGTGGCGACATGGCCAAGGTCTTCACAGAGTCCCAAAAGAGGTTTTCCTGAAGGCGTTCTGCGTCGTCCAGGTCATCAACGGCTTCGGCCTCTACCCTGGGGTTCATCTTGACACTTGGGGTCTTCTCCAGGGACTGGTCCGCATGGCGCGAAGGACTTTGGTTGATGGCCATGGCAGGTTCGATGGCTGTGGTCGTGGTGACGTCGCGATAAATCTTGTTGACGGGGGTGGCGGAGTCGGGGTTGGGGCTGGGTGGGCGTTGCATCGTCCCGCAATGCTGGAGCGATTGCAGTGCTTGGTCAGCAGCAACAAGGAAGGCGCGGGCGGAGTTCCAGGCTACACGGTCCTTGGTGCTGTAGGCCACCCCGCCGGCACTAATCGGCACCAATCGAGCTCGGAAAGGCACAGCGTAGGTCATGTCCAGCAGGTTCCACACATCCTCCCCTCCCACATACCAGGAAGACGAAGGGGAAAGGAGTTCACGCTGAATACACCGCAGGATGATGGGGTAGCTGTTGCCGAGGAGATTGGCTCGGGCGTTGAGTGGAAGACGGGGAAGGGCCTCGCGGATGTACTGCGGGGAGGCGACAGAGGAGCTGCCATGTGGCTTTGCCGCAAAGCGACGGTACACCAAAAGGAGATCCATGAAGGAATCAAAGTTGTTTGGCGTCACCTCTACCCTCGAACCCCCCGGAAACAGCTCGAAAACCGTGCCATCGAGCTGTGGTACGGCAAAGTAGATGGTTGGGAGCGGCCCAGTAGAGGAGCTCGCGGGTGCTAACGACGGGGTGGCGGAGACGTGAGAAGAGAATGCAGGAAAGCCGCTTGTTTGTAGTTGTTCTACGGTTTTGTCAAACTGGCGTACAGCGGCATCAAAGAAGGATGCCTTGTTGGCCTGTGCAGTTTCCAGCAGCAGACGGAAGGTATCTCCGGCGCTGGAGGGTTGCGATTGGTGAACCGCCCGCAGGCAGCGGTCCAGCAAGTGACGAAGCCCGGAGGTTTCAAAGAACTCCTTGTAGGATGCCTGGTCGGCAGGGCTGTTACCAACGTTCATTCACCTACTTCTCTAGAAACGTCCCGGCCCGTGGGGGGACTGTGAGTGAGTGTGTGTGGGGAGGGGGGCGGGAGGGGGGTTAGGGTACTTCTACAGCCCGAACAGGAGCAACACAGCAGCGACGGTGCGATGGCGCTGTTGCCCGAAAACCACGTTGACGACTCCTTCTTTCTCCTGTCGATAAACGACGAGAGAGAGAGCAATGGCGGGAGGCTAGCGAGAGGTGGTTCTCTCAACGGCGGCGCCACGGTAGACGTAGGGGGTGTTTTTGGTATTCTTTTTTTGTGTGTGTGGGGGTGGGGGGTGGTAGGGGGATTGTGGTGGAGATCCCAGAAATGTGAGTGTTCAGGCTTAGGACGCCGAGGGAGGATAAACAAAAACTTTTTCAGCAACCCCGCGGACAAAGACAACAAGAGCAAGTCGCTACGCCGTTACCCCTCAAGTCCAAGACCAAGAGTCAAGGTGTGATGAGAACACACGGAGAGGGGAGGCGGTAGGGTGTGGGGTGTGTTCGACAACTTCCAGTGGAATGGACTATCCAGCAAACCACACACGATTCACCACGTCGAGTACGAACAGATATGGGAAGTCCGATCGCTGATGATCCTCTCTCGCCCAGGTCCAGTGAGTGCGATATGCGCTACTCTTGGCTGAGGAGTCGGAGGAGGTTCTTGTGCACCTGCGTACTCCAGCTGACAGATGCTGACGAGGTTTGGATTGGCGCAGCGAGTCGGGAGAACCCCAAAACCAAAAAGAAAAAAGCCGCAAACTCTAGTCGATTTGGCACCAGCTTGTATAGACGCAGAAGCCAAATCAATCGCAACTCAGAGCACCACAGAGCAAAATGAAACAAACAAAACAGCAAACAGAAGAACAACAGACAAAGCGACGGAAGGGTGCGCGACAACAACAACACGAGAACGAGGTGGAAGAGTGACAGCCGTCAGATGTTGCTATTTATCCTTCTTCAGGCGCCAAAATCCGGGGGAGAACCGAAGCAAAAAGGGAAAAGAGCAAAGGAAATACAAGAATGAAGAATCGACACCACCGCACAGCACGTCAGCCGAGGAGAGGATTGTGAGAGAGGTAATGAATGATGTGCTGATGGATGGTTGGTGGCGACGTTCCGTTATCCACAAAATTAGACTGTAAAGCTTTCCCTTAGTACTTCCTGTGTTGCGTGTGAGTCAAAAATTTCCTCCTTCGTGTGCTAAAAGAAAAACAAGGAAGCGGTGCGTGGTGCGTTGTGTAGGTGGGCCTTGAGGGGGGAGGGGGGAGATCGTCGTCGTATTGTCTAGTGTTGGGCCCTAATTTTGTGTGGTAAAGTGGCTGTACGGTCAAGGCCACACGACAATCCCCAGTATACTTCTCTATTTAGGTGGCACGTGAGAGCCAATGACCAGCGTGGACTCGAGTGCTTGTGTGTGTGAGAGAGAAAGGGGCAAGACGGCAACCAACTCGACCTCTCACCAGTTGCGTTTTGGATGCTGCGTACCAACTAAATGGGGGTTCCTGAATGAAATGAGAACGAAACAAAAGAAGAGTGCATATATGAAGTGGCCATCACCAAGAGGGGTGCCTACACCGAGGTGGTCGGTCTTTCATTCCATCTCCGTGGTTGTTGTTGGCTTCTCAAGGGAAGCGCCGTAACAGCGCCGTTTTGATGGGGTGAAAAAGAACATGGAAGCCGAGGAATTGAAGGTTGATCGCTCCATCAACACCTTCACCCCTGCACACGGTATCGAGGTATGCTGTATTTGCGTGTTGCGGACCGCCCAGCAAGTGTATCTGTGACAGAGCACATGGACGGACTTGAGCGGTCAAGAAAGGATCGATAAAGGTGGATGTGATGAAGGGGGATTGTCTCCAAAGGGAGGTCGGGAGAAGGACCACGAGACGTTGCAGGTTCTTATGCCGCCCAGCAAGTGTGTGCGCGTCAGGACCCTTGCCTCCTCATAGAAGTTCCCCCTTAATCAACAAAAAAATGGTGTTATGGTAGTCTGCGGCGATCGTGATGATCTGTTGCAACGTACCAGCGGGCCATCCTCTCCGAAACATAGAACAAACAAACAAGTGCCAAACGAAGAGCGTACCACACGTGGCCAGTGAAGCGGGCAAGGTCGCTCGTTGTGAGAGTGCCCCCCTCGCCTTCCTCACCTACAGGGCTGTGTGTGTGCGCGTCTGAATGAGGTATCCACGTTTTAAAGCTTCGACTCAGGCGTACTGCCCAGAAGGACTATCTCCTGGGACCCCATCCAGCTAGCAGTTGGGGGAAGTGTGATGTTTTTCATCACGCTGCCATGCTCCACGCAGACGAAGGACTTGTAGCCGTCCGTTGGAAGGTCCTTGATATCTGCGCAACGCTTCTCACCAGGGTTCCAGAGCACCACATCATCCAAGTTGATGCCACTGATGTGCATGCTGCGGTGCTTCTTGGGCTCCTGAAGAATGACTGCGCAGCTCTGATCTGGGTAGATGCGGTCTACCTCACCCTCCAAGACCGTCACGCGCTGAGCAGGGATCTTCTTCTCCTCCCCCATGGCCCTCGTCTTCACCTGATCAATGAAGTCGGTGCGATTGAAGCCATTGACGAGGGTCCCGTTGATCTGATCCACGGCGAAGTAGGTGTGGAAGGCAAACTGAAAGCTGCACGGGAGCTCCTCGTTCAGGTTGGAGATCTTCATGACGAGCTTAAGGCAGGAGTTGCTAAAGCGTACGGTGTAGGTCAGAACCACCGTCGCGTCGCTGGAGTCAAGCTGCTTCGTGGAGAGGTCGTTGATGGGAACCTTGAGGCTAAAGGTTGCCTGACCGTTTTCGGCATCCTCCACATGCCACAAACGGAGACGGCCAAAGCCGTGAGAGGGGCTCAGCTTACCGCGGCTGCCAAACTGAGGGAAGATGATGGGCACACCACCACGCAGTGCCACGCGATCCTCGAACAGCGCCTTGGGGCTCAGGTACAAGTGCTCCGTGCCGTCTGCCGTCTTCCAGCTGGCGAGATGCGCTCCCTGCTCGTACACCACAATAGAGCTGCCATCCTCGTTCTTCACGCAAATGTGGCCACGACCGTTCGCATCGGGAATGAAGGCAGCCATGGTATGTGCACGTGGAGGCGTATTATTGGAGATGGGGGGGGGGTCGATAACTATAGAGTACTCGGAAGAGGTGTGTAGCTTCCACCACACGAGCAGTGAAGAAAGAATGAAGGAAAGACGATGGCTAATCATGTACTTTACATAATCGCAGAACTCAGACGTTGTGTAAGTTGGTTCTTGGAGTGCAGTTTTTAGTGGTCTGGGACGCGCAGCATTCATCTCCCACATCCACTCCACTACGCAAAGGGGTAGGGAGGTGAAGGACGGCGCTCCATCATTTGGCGGATGCGTTGCTTGCACCACGATTCATGCTGCTTTTCGTGCAGTAGAAAATCTGCTCGGAATCGCTTCGCCTCGGACACTGGCAGGCGCGTCATGGAATCGTTGTGGCGAACAATTCTCTCCACATCTGTCTTCATGTAGTGTGTGATGAAGTCAGCAACTTCGTTTCCAATGCCAACAAGGAGAGTTATCTGATTACCTTCCGTGACACGTGCGTACTTGTAGAACTCCACAAGCACACGGTGACGAGCCCAGAAGAGGTTAGAGCGGTCGTGGAAGTAGGCACTTCGTACTGCCTTCATGAGGGATCGAAAGCAGCGCTGTTGCGGTGACCATCCCTCACACGCCGCACTTGCCACAGAAGGCACGGCAGCCATTGTGCTATAAGAAAGAATCTGTGACGAGGGAGTGAGGCCACACGGCAGCAAGTGCAACGGCTCACCACAAGTGTATTGAGACCTAACGAGGAACACCAAACACGTGACCAACCTTGACTTGATGGGTCGTGGAATCACTCTGTTGGCCTCAATGAGCAGAGACGGCCTTCACGTAACATCAAATAGACAAATAAAGAAAAGATGATATAGTGTCATTCATGTTAGGATGGGGAAGTGGTCAGCCTCAGTGGCAGCTGAGTGAAGACGCACACGTAGGCATGTGTGTGCAACAAAAAAGATCACATCACAGGTCAAATGTGTGAGTAAAGGGACCACAAGACTCCATGCGGAGCCCCTGGCGGTTGCCGTAGGTGCCCGAGAGCACCCGGCCCTTGGCCACCACAGGCCCGTCGCTTGGCTCCTCCGTCGTGGCACCATTGGCATCCACCGTTGCTGCATCCACCCCACGGGTGGCGCGTACACAGGCGCAGAAGCGTGCGAAGAGCTCCGCCCCGCTGTCTTTGTCCACCAACTGATGAAACTGAATCGTGTGGCCCTTTTTAATCTTACCGCCCAGAGAGGCCTGTGGCACAATGACGATGTCTGCCTCTGGGCAGGAGCTCAACGCCACCGAGCGGGCCTCTGCTAAGAGGTGTGTGAAGATGCGGGTCTGCACAATGGCATCCACCGCGCGCTGAATCACTTCATCACTCCAATCCGTAGCCTCTCCGTCGCGGAGGAAGGCAACGTAGATCAAAACACCTTTACCACCTCGCACATACTTGTGTTCGTTGTCCACAAGGAGGGACACCTGCTCCACACCTTGCACAATAACCCGAATGGGCATGAGTGAGAAGCACAATGTTGCTCCAACGTCTACACCACGAAAAAAAAATGAGACATGAACAAGGAAGTGCACATGTGTGACCTTTGAACAGAACGTGCACAATCCCAGTTTGGTTGCCCACCAGTAGAGTGGTGTTGTGTGATGAGGAAGTATGTTGGGTGATAGCAGATGAATATGGTCTCTCTGTGTGTCTGAGCACGAGTGCTTGGTAGTCATTAGACCAAATGAAGGGAAGCGGGCCGTCCCCACGACTCAATCCGCTGAAGCTCCTCCGCAGAAACGGTGGCAACATGTCTGCGTAGAGCTTCGGTGAAGTGCTTCGCCGTCACGGGTGGGACGTAGACCTCGTGGTCCTTCAGCAGAAGCTGAGGAGCGATGGGCAAGGCGTGTGGATGGGTTATTCGACATGGAACGACAAATGGCCGCATCGTCTTCCTCTTCTCGCAATGCGCAGAGGGAGAAGTCGTGGCTTGTTGATGCCACGACGTAGGGCGGCTCATCTCCGCACCGGCAGACACTCCATCCTCTTCACTGGAGCCGCAATCTGCTGCAGCGGGCACACTGTGTGTCGTGGTGCCATCCTCTCCCGCACATATGTCCTCCGCCGTGGCTAGTCGAAAGGCAGACGACTCCACAAAAGCTTCCAGCGGCTGCATGACGGCATCGGAGAGGAGATGTGCCACATCTGCAGCAGAAAAGCCTTCCGTGGCCTCCACGACGGACCCAATCTGTGCATCAGAGAGCTGATGGTGTAGCTGGGCGAGGTGCCTCGTCAACAGCCGTCTTCGACTGACTGGGTCGGGGAGGGGAATGTAGATGGTGCGATCAAAGCGGCGTCGAATGGCCGAATCAACCTGCCACGGAAGGTTGGTGGCGCCAATCAGCATCACGTGTGGCGGGAGGATGGGCAGCTGCAGCAGAAGTTCCGTCGTGAGACGGCGGGCTACTTCTGACTCCCCTCCGTCACCCCGACGGGAGCAAATGGCATCAATCTCGTCCAGGAAGAGCAGGCATGGTTGTGTGTGGCTTGCTGCAGCGGAAAATATGGCCCGCACCTGCCGCTCACTTTCACCAACCCACTTACTAAGAAGATCAGCAGAAGAGATGGTTGCCATGGGGATGCCCATCTCTCCAGAAACAGCCTGGGCCAGCAATGTCTTGCCGGTTCCTGGAGTTCCGTAGAGCAGGACGCGCTGCCACGGCCGCCGAGGGCCTGTGAAGAGGCCTGGACACAGACGCGGAAGGAAAGCAACCTGTTTGAGGGCCACAATGGCATCCGCGCAGCCTTCGACATCTGAAAAGCGCAATGTGGAGATGGTGAAGATGGAGCTCGGCAGAGATAGGCCACCAGATGAAGAGGGTTGCGGCTCGTGCTGGGCTCTCTCCATCTCCGTGGTGGCGGATTCACTCACTGTGTTGTGCTCCGTTGTTGGTGGGGAGATATAGCTTCCCTCACTTTCTTCCTTTTCAGCAACATCGTCGTCATTGCCCACAACCTGCTGAACCGCTCGGAGAACATGTCCGTAGAGTGCCGTATGCAACGGAGACTGTTCAAAGGACTGAAGAATGGCAAGACAGGGAATCAATGGCCGCAACACTTCGAGCAGATCCTTGGGGTGGTGTTGATGGCTACTGCTGCCATGACTCTCACGATGATAGGCACGGAGTGCGTGGTTGGCCTCCGTGACCAGTTGCAGGGTTTCTTGTATCTTGCGCTGCTCCATGTGTTGCTGTTGTTGTCTGTGAAGAATGGAGATGTGCCTAGCAACACCACAAGAGGAAGACGGAGAGAAGATTCCCTGTCAGTACGCTGAGTAGCTGGTGGTGCCACAACACACACACACACACATCATCTCTTCATCTACGCAACATTGGAGGGCCTGTCTGTGAGAGAGTTGCCACCCCGTTGGGTGGTATTAGTGCCTCACGTCCACCAGTTGTTGAAGGAGTTGCTCTAGTCGACTAAGCCGCTGATTCAGTGGCTCCATGACGTGTTGCAGCTCCTCCCGAACAACTTGCCGGATCTCCTCAACAGAAGAAGAGGAAGGACATGATATGCTCAGCGGAGGTGCCCTCGTTGAAGGGCACGGCTGCTCTGTGGACGCGTGAGGACCCGCCGTCGTTGCCATGCCTTGATGCTCTGCTGGCGTCCAGGGCTCAAGAAACGGCGCCGGTCGCGCTACGAGTGGCATCTCCAGATGCTTCACATGACCCTTCTCTTCTTCTTCCTCCACTTCGACAGGAACCCCACCGGCGACAACAGCCGTGCCGGATGCCGTCCAATCAGCGCCGGCCATCCAGACACCAACATCCTCTTCCTCCTCCCCATCCTCCTTTTCCATTCTCTCCATGGCGTAGGAGCAACAAGGGCGAACCTCATTTTTTGCGGCGCTTGATGGCACCGATAGAGTGAGGAGGCGCTGGTTGTCCCAGAGACCAATCTCCACCGACCCATCATCACGCCGTGTTAGCCATGGATAAATGCGTAGCGCAGGAAGGTGGAGGTCATGAAGGGCCCGCTTGCAGTCTGTGGAGATTAGAGCAACCTCAGGCTGCAATGCCGCGTGGATGGTGCCACTAACATCATTGGACGATGCGGTGATGCGCGCCACGTGGCTCACGACGACGACCAGCGGCTCACGATCCAGTGAGACGAGGGGCGTTGCCATGTACTTGAGTGAGGGCATGGACTGCACCAGTGATTGCAGACGTGCGGCAAACGCTTCAGGGGTTCGACGTCCCATCAAACCCTCATTCAGCCATCCATCTTCTGCCGTGGATACACCTGTCGTGATGCTGGTGGATGATGTGGGGAGGGAGGGAAACAGGGGCTTACCATCAACACCAAGGAGGGTTAGTGTTGGCTGTGCAATGTGAAGAGGCACCTCATTCGAGGCAGACCCGGCGTCTGTAGCAATGAAGGCAAGAGAGACACCACCCGCGCTCGAATGGCGAGGTACGACTACAGCACGCATCAGATAGTCTGGCCCCATGAGTAGCTGGCGCACCGGGATGGGAGCTGCTGATGGTTCCTCCAGCGGTCTCCACTCAAAGATGTCGGCGCACCCATGTTCACGGCCAGTGGCAACCACTACGGCGTCATCGAGGGTTGTGGCGGCAAGCGTGATGACGTCTGGCCATGCCCACTCCACTTCATGGCGTTGGGGGCGGCCAGTACCAGCGCTGGGATAGCTTTCAGTGTAGCAACTCACAGACCTGTACTTTGCTGCGAGTACGGCAGTGAATCTGACGTGAGTGGAGTCAACGATGCATGTCGTTGCAACATCGCGGCAGCCACAGCTCCGCCAACGTGGCCCGCTATCGTTGTCCACGTTTGATTCATAATCGTCATCGTCCTCTTCACTCTCTTGTGTTTGGGCGTAGGTGCAGATTCCTGTGCACACAACCACCACCTCACCTTGAGTAGAGAGGGCCGCGAGGAGGCCTGGCCCGGCCCACTGAAGCTTAGTGATGCACCCCACATCACCAGGAGCACTGGCCATCATGGAGTTGCCGTCTGCTGTGGAGCTAAGCGGTGGCGGGCCGGTGAGTTGGAGGGGAATACGCGCAAGTGCCAAAAGATGGGCATCTACTGCAGTAGAGTCGTTCAGATGATAGATGGTCGCCACAGAGCTCCACTGTTGCGTATCGTCTGCGAGGGCACTGGCGCTGTTACTCTGCCGCAGCGTGCACACCGCGGCGTAGCTGGAGTGCCACCCTCGACCTTCCTCCACCGCCACCACCCCGCTAGAGCACACGGTGCGGTAAAAGCATGACTTGGATGGGAGACCTACACATGTTGTGCCAGACATTGTGGGCTACATAGACAGAAGAGGGTGAAGGGCTGAAGTACATACGTTCAGGGTCGAGCCCGATAACATGAAGATGGAATCACATAAGCGTCTGTAGCTGAGTATGTGTGTCGGCAGCTATGCGTGCTCTTACTCTTCGCGCACCAAAGGACGCAGGCTAGACAACCTTTGCGTCCTTTGGAACTCGTCGTCGTCGTCGGGGTTCCTGCCGGCTTTCCTGCTCCGCCAGCTTCTGCTCATACGCCACACGACGTGAGAGCTGAAAGGTCACTGACACCCCGGGCTTGGGGTGGCGGTCGCTGTGCAGCGCTTGCAGGAAGGAACCAGCGAGGTCCATGTAGAAGCGTTGTTTCTGTGGATCTGTTTCCGTGGATTTCTCCGCCCACTGCTCCACCAACCGCTTCTTGAGGAAGTTGCGTGCGTGCCTCGACTTGACGGTGATGTCAATGCTGCGGTAACACATGCGCAGCAACGACATGGGTGAGTTGATCTCCAACACAGTCTGCTGTGTGTTCATGTGAGTACCTGCTCCAGGGGTGGCTGGAGATGTGCTGGAGGTGCCAGATGCCACCTTGGAGACGCACAGTCCCACCGAGCAGCGTCGTAGCATTATTGCTTTTGTTGCCTTGGTGTGGGTGAGCTACGAACATCATGCAGAGTCAAACGTGAAGAAAAAAAATGTGTGATGAGCGCAACAACGACGTGAGTACCTCCTCATCAGTTGCGTTGCAATGTTGGCAGTTATGTGGCAGTGGGCTTCATAACTGAAGCGTTGCGGGGGGGGGGTTGAGAGGCAGCGACATTTGCTCACGACACAAGAACAAATAGAGAGGCCAGCAGTGAGGGGGTTGGTTAGAGGAGAGTTCACAATTCGTTTGGTAGATCAAAGTGTGTGAGTATGTGTGCGTTGTGTGTATCGTCATCGTCACGGCGTGCTGTGTGAGGCATACATCACTTGCAGAAGAAGTGCCAAAGACTGTTTTTGTTTTGATATTCGTACCTCACAGGATGAATTGTGAACTGGTAGGGGAATAGGGATATACGAATGGGAAGTGTGTGTGTGTGTGTGCTGCTACGGAGTTCCCGTAGCCACGTGTTGTTGGTGATGATGGCTGTACATCGAAATAAAAAAAGAAGAAAAGCACAAGATAAGGCACCGAGCTATTGTCGCTGCTCGGAGCTGTGTGCTTGCGACCACACCTACTGGAAATCAAAGAGGGTTGGGTCATTGGTGATGAACTCGCGGTACCCCGCGGGGAGGCCCTCCTCCGTTGGTGGACAGAAGCCACGCTTCTTCGACTTTTCAAAGAAGAGCTCAAAGAAGCTCGTGGTGGCCGTTCCCACCCACGACTCCCCGGGCACCTTCTTGCGATTGTGCTCGCAGGCCTTGTCCAGCATATCACGAAAGAAGTTTTTGTCTTTGCCCGATATGGATCCATTGGTCGAGACGCGTATGATCTGCGATTGGTACACTGCCCGCCCGAATGCGGCGAGCTTGCTTCCGTCGATGAGCACGCCATCCAAGAGCAGGATGCGAAGCTTCACCATATCTGGCAAACAGCTAATAAGAATGCCCACCTGCGTGTCGTTGAGGTGGGTGTAGCTCAGGTCGAGCTCCTCAATCTCTGACGCCCCTTCCAACAAAAAGTCGCGGAGTGCCACAGTGTCTTTGCCTGCCAAGTGGTTTCCACGAAGACTAAGTTTCGAAATGGAAGTGTAGGGGAGTAGGCTCACAAGGGTGTAGAGCGTGCGGCTGCGTACACAGTTGAAGGAGATGTCGAGCACCTCAATCGGGGGGTCCACCTTGTTGAGGGTCACAAGGCCGGCAAGTAGGATGAGCAGCGAGGCCGCACTGACACCGCACATGGACAAGGAGAGCACGCGGAGGTCGGGAAGGGCAACGACGGGTGGGCCATTCAGAAGCACCGAGGTGCCACACCGCGTTTCGGCGAGGGGGTCTCGAAAGAAGGTGGCGTCGAGCCGAGCCGCCGGGGCGCGCACGGGTGCGGCCAAAATGTGGTCGAAGGAGGGAACAGGGCCGGTGAACTTGCGCCGAACGAGGCCGTCAAAGACGAGGATGTGCATGCGGTCTGGGGTGAGGTGGAGCTCATCCACATGCAGCAGTGCCAGTCGAAAGAGACGCCCATGAAGTCGCTGGGTGATGTCGGCCAGGAGCTGATTTTCAGAGTCGGTGCTGCGCTCCTCGGGCTCCAGCCAGGGGAGGTGCTCCTCTGCAGAGGTGGTCTGAAGCTCCGTGCGCGCATTCTCCGTCGCCTCCGCTTCACGATCGCGCAGGGAGAGCCACCACTCTCCGAGGAAGCGTAGGTCATCCTCCCACTCCTGATGAACAACGGGGGTGTTCCATTCAACCTCCTTCACGGAGCTCGTCAGCCGGTTCACGAGAGCGGTGGCGATGACGTCCTGCGAGTGGCGTTGGCCGTGGAAGGGGGAGCAAATGAACTCCGCCTGGCGGTCGGTGAGCTCTGAGCTACGCAACGACCGTACAAATGAAAGGATATCAAACTTCTCCACAGGCTCCTCGTCATCGTCGTCGGGATCATCCTTGACGGTGTTGCGCCCGATAATGCGCCGGCGTACAAGCTTGACGCCGCGGTGTCGCTCCTCCCTAAAGTGGCCTGGAGTACTGAAGAAACGCAGCGCCTGGTCCTCTGGTGCCTTGGTTGCCGCAGGGCTCAACGACACGCGGCAGTGTTTGGGCTTAGAGAAGACGTAGGCCTGCATCGGTGTGGCTAAACACCCATACAGTCTCCTCCCTATGACAAACAAGATACTTGAGTGTAGAGGAAGAAACAGCAACACACACATTAAAACACACGTAGAGAGTAGCTTCGCATTTCTTGTACACCAGTTCGCAGCAATGACACACACAATACACGCAACCCCTACTTCATGTGAAGATGGTGCCATGAGATCTCTTCGGCTGTGCAAGAAGGTACTCCATCCCATCCATGGCGGTGAGCTCACTGGGAAATCGGCGGGACAGTGTGGCGAGACGTCTGCCCAACCACTGCTCCCGCTGTACCATCTCCCGCAGCTCTGCTGGGTTGGTGTGGTCATAGCCGAGTGCGTGGAGGGTCGCATGTACTAGTGCAGTAGAGAGATAAACCTCAAAGGGTAGGTTCTGCCTCGGTCGTTGGCGGCATCGCTCCCACATGTAGGGCACACACATGTAAATGGAGCCAAGGTCGTTCATGTCATCAGCACATGGACCACCTGATTCCCCCATTGGTGCACCAAACAGCAGCGCATTCATCTGACGAGATTCAGGGCTGCGCTCAGAGAAAGTTAGCACATCCGTACAGCGCGGCTGACCACGTGTGCGATAGCTGATTTCGGCCATTTCGTGAGGGCCAACCAGACGTATCTCCATCGACACCGCGGCTTTGGCTCGCTCAGCGGCGAGCACAGCGGCAACGCATGCGTGGATGCTTCGGCCTAGTCGCGGGGTTGCTCCAAAGATCTGCACACCTGGGTAGGAAGAAGCAAGCATCGAAGCCAACAAAGCAACAAAGAATACACTTCCCTCTCCGCTGTAGCACGCAGCTATAAACAATCTCTGAAGTGTAACTGTAGAACAGAGATGAAGAGGAACGAGGATGCATGTCGTTGTGCGTCCCGCCTATCTTGTTGCGTGTATTGGACTGGCCGCAAGTACGCCAGACGTCAGAAGTATGAGTGAGCTTAGTGTGGCTCAAGGTAGGAGACGCGTCAGTCCACCACTCAGTCGCCACTTGCCAGATTGGATGTGCTCGACGTTGGCAGCGTGTGGCATCGGGAGATCCCATGGTGCTCCTTGAATCCGTGCGTCCTCCAACACATCGGATGCAAGTGGTGCACAACACCAGACGTGCTCATGCACTTCACGATCTTCAATGGTGCTGTCAAGCGGGGGAACCTCTCCATCGAGAGGATTTCTGCCAGCACATGTTTCCAGGTGTTGTGCCGCTTCCTTCAACAGCTCTACCAAGGCCGTCTCCACCTCCATAGCAAACGACGCTGCACACAAACCTCGGAAGAGTCGCGTGAGGTAGGCAAAAAGAAGCACATCTCGTTGAAGGTCATCAAGCTTTTCAGCACACGCACTCGATGGATCAGCTGACTGAACCACCATCAACATGCATTGGCAACACGCTAGTTGCACACGGGAGGCAAGACGATAAAGCGCCACACGACGGTCGGCCAGACTGAAGTCCATGCGCTCACCCACCACACCCTTGACTTGTGTTGGATGTAGTGGCTCAAAAACAACGCGCTTCTCTACAACAGCTGCACACATGTGCCGCAGTGATCGACTGTAGCCCCACACGCAAGGATGTGCTCCACGCACACGCGATGAAAAGACATCATACTCCGTAGAGGTCCAGTCATTGTTCATCAAGCTAGAGAATAGTGCACTAAGTGTGAGCTGTTGGATATACTTCTCTTCCAACACGTCTCGCGCGGCGTGTACATGGTGTTGCTCCTGCATGAGGCCATCCAGGGATACACAGAGATCATCCGCCACTCGTGGTGGACCTCCCAATGACCCACGTTGCCTGACTTGTATCCTTGGCCTGTACTCTTGCAAAGATGCAAGCCCTTCCAACAGTGTGTGTGCGTAGACCAAGGCTCCAACTGGAGGGAGGAAGCCAACAAAGACGGACGCCAGCGTCGTCATGTGTACGGCCCCAACCTGAATCATCATCAGCAGCAGGTCAAGCACCCAGCGAATGGTGAGCCGGCGTGGCGTAAATCGCATGTTTGCCTCAACTTCTGCGTCGAGATCCACATTTTCGTCTTCCGTGTGCGGTGCCTCCCACTCTCCACGGCGGAGGAGCGCGAAGAGCAGATTCAGGGCCATCATCGTCGGTTGAAGCAGCTCCGCACATGCTTCTCGAGACAAGATGGGTGCATCGGATGGCCCACAATCGATGTACTTTGAGCGACACTGCCGCCATACCAGAAGATGCGCCTCATGCTCTCGGAGGTAGATGGACCACTGCGGGGTTGCAAGAAGCGGCTCCTCTTCAAAGTACCCGCCCAGTACGATTTGAAGCATGCGAGACGTGCTCTGGCACAGCTGCTCGAGCCCACCCTTGCCGTCCAGATCCACCCCACTTATGGATGCCCCCATTCGGCGCATCGACGCCAACAGTCGAAGCTCCGCATGTGTGGCAGAGCTCTGCCTTCTGGGGGTGGAGATGTCAAGTGTGCCAAGGTGTGCCTGGATCGCCTGGTGCTCCGTCTTCAGCTTTGCTGCACTGAACAACGAGGCCCGCTTCATATCGTGTGGAGCTTCACAACCAAATCGACCACAGAACGGGTTTCAGGATGCTCCGTACGAGTAGCCTGCACGTCGCGGATGTGCACACATGAACCATGATGAAGATTAAGATGAAGAAAAAAAGAGAGGTAAGGGGGCAACACATGACTCACATTCATTGTGAAGGAGCATAGTCAGACAAGTTCATGTACCTCTCCTCACTTCCGAGCCATTGCACAAAGAACCGAGAAACGGCTTCCTGGGCAAGCAGCCATCACCGACCTTTTCGTCGGCGTCCAGCAGGTGCGCCACCCATTAGATAGATGCTGGAGGTGGCATCTTGGGGATCGAGGTGCGCAGCAATCTGCCGCTGCGCCGCCCGATTGAGCGCAATTTCCTCCACCGTCGCCTCCAAGTCGCGAATTGTGGCGTCATGCCTCATCTGCATCTCCACACCGGCTCGCACAGCACGTCGAAGCTCATCGTCTTGACTGCCCACAATCTCTTCGAGCATCTGCCCTTCTGCGCGGCGCGCGTGGAACTCATCCAGCAGGTTCTGAATTCGGTTTTCATTCTCCATGACGTGCGCCCGTCTGCGAAGTTGCACAGCCCGGGGCTCTTCCAACAGGACGTCGATGCAATCCAGCGTCGCGCCATCGTCGGCGCTTGCGTGCGACGAAACCCGCATTCTGTCGAGCTCGTTCTTAATCATGGCCGCATATTGTGTGCTCGATGTACTCAGCTTGGCATCATCCTTGCCTTTCACCGCCTGCTTCTCCACCGAGGCCACGGCATCTTCCACGGAATCCATCGGTAGCGGGCTTGGCTCTGGGTAAATCACCCTGCGTGTTCCTCCGCTGTCGGAATCCACGAAGAGGAGCATGCGATGTGCAAACGCATCACCTTCATAGTCCCATATTTGCTGAGTCAGGAGATTGATGGAGAAGGAGTGTTGGCTGGCAACGTAGTGGTCCTTGGCGTGCTGGGCTTGATAGCGGCTGCAGCCAACGTAGCCGCAGATGGAGCAGATCCATGGATCTCCAGATTGGCCGCAGTGCTCGCACTTGACGCCACGAGCATCTGAATGACTCTGCGCACCTAAGAACTCCTGGCACACACGGCAGGTTGACGTGAGCAAGCACGTACACCGACGTCGTTGTTCGGCACACCGACACATGGGCAGCTCTGAGGTGTACCCAGTGAGGGCTGCCTCCAGTCGATCAGCACACAAGACACAAGTTGGAATGTAGTAGTACTGACTCAATATACGATCAACGGGTGTGGAGCTGCCCACGGTTGATCCATCACAGGGGTGTGCCTGAATGAAGAGGGAAGACATGCGCATGGCGTCGTCCTGCACACGTACATCGTTGGCCTGGGCCATGAGAGTCAGTGCCTCAAGAACATCTCGACAATGTAGCACCACCACGGCCACGGCGCTTGAGGCACACACGGCAGCTTCCGCCACACGTACTTGGAGGCCTGTGGAGGATTGAAGAAAGCCGAGGAAGCGGCCCATGGCATCCACGGCGCTACCTGACAGCCCATCACGTACTTCGTTGAGAGAGCCGGGGAAGAGGAGGAGGAGGTGGTTGGTCGGCACGACGGGAAAGAGGACCTGGCCACGTACACTCCGTTGGCGGAGCAATCGAATATGCCCAACACGCACATCCACGGCGATGCTCTGCTCGTGAACCGCCGTTGACGTCGCGGCAGTGGAAGATGATGCCAGCGGAGTGGGTAGTACCACTGTCTGAGTGCGCTGGTGCTGATCAAGGAGGTAGCAGAACATTTTTTGCACATGAAGCTACGTACTTAAGAAAAAAAAACGGATTCGTAAGAATCGCAACAAAGTTGTTGTTGATGCTGCACTACACGCACGTCCAACACAGACAATGAAGAGGAAGAGGTGAGGAACCCATCAACTTGTGCATCACTGCCACTTCTTGGAACCATACGGAATAATGTGTGTATGTACCTCACTTTTATTGAGGGTCATGTGAAGTGTACTTCCATCAGCTGGAGATGGAACTCAGTACTTCGTTCGAATGTTGAGCATCATCGGGCGCTTGGGTCGGAGTGCAGGATTCTGCTCTCCCTCCAACAAGTGGGTGTTGTCGGCGGATGCTGTGGCGGTGCAATGCGGGCATCCACCACCGCGCACGACGCGCTTCTCCACGCTCATTTCATAGTCAGTCTTGCATGATGCACAGGTCCACCACACTTTGTCCATGTGGCCAACACCAACAATTTCAGGATAGAGGTGCTTTGGATTGCGTTCGTGGTTCCACTCCGCCGCGATGTCTGGTGCAGCTGTGCGGAGTCTTGTAGGGAGATGGAAGCGCTTGCCCATGAACATCTCCACCTTTTTCCGATTGGCAATGCGCATGGTGCTGGCCTTGGGGCGTTGGGCCACGTACAGAAGAGAAGACGGCAGCATCATGACTCGGGCAGTGGTCGTTGCCTGAGCTGCTACACACACCCGCCGCATCATGGGCCACGGCAATGCTATCAGATCCACACCTGGGAGAAGAAAAAGGAAGAGAAGCACACACAACATTGGTGTGGTTGTCTTGAAGTCCATGACATGCAGTCTTGCTAGGGAGAGGATAGTAGATCGAGTTGTGTGTGTGCGTGTGCACGTCAATCTTCATCGCTGATCTCCACAATCTGAGGTGCCGATGCACCAGTGATCACGACGTCCTCCTCATCCTCGTCAATCTCCGCAACATCTATGTGTGCTGCGCGCTGCATCCAGCGGCTGAGCCCAGTTGGTGCCCCCACATGCGCTCGCTTTCGAGACGGCTGTTGATGGCAGCTTGCTTCTTCACCACCACCTTCACCGCGTGGAAGCGCTGCCGCACCTTCCACCTCCGCGGATAGGTGAAATGGATTGCCAGGCTTGTGTGTAGTTGCTGGCTCCTCGTCGGGTGCTTTGGACGTGGCTGGAGCACTCGGGGCTGCTGGCCGTCGTTCAAAGTACCTCGAGAGCGGAGCCGTACCCCGACACCGAAGACGTGGGGCCACTTGGGCAAACTGTGTTTCTTGTTGGTTGTACTGCGCCAACGACACCGTCGGGATGATCTCGCGTGGGTTGAGCTCCGTCACAAATCCACGCAGCTCCTCGAAGCTGCTGTGCTCGCTGTAGGGCACGCGAAGACGGTGAAGGGAGGGGCTGAGTGGCTGCGCCTTGACCGACTTGGTCCACCCTGTCGGCTCCACCGCGAGCACCACATCGTAGCAGGAAAGATCTGCGCCAATGCCATCTCCGAGGTCGAGCAACGGCGGTGTTGCGCCACCGGCCTCGGACTTCCCCATCGTCGTGGAGAGTGCAGTGTAGCCTACCGCCGCCATGGAGGCCAGAATGATGGTAAGATCGCAGCAACAACCTCCTTCATGGCCATGTTCGTCCTTTAGCTCGGCATCCTCGAAGTTCAGTGCGCGCTCGGTCGGAGGCATCCACCTCACCTCCGTTCCCGTGGGGGCGACCCCGCGAACGTGCACATCACCATCCTGCGCTTCCTCCTCCTCCGTCTTTGTTGCTGTGGTGGAATGGAGGGCTCGAAAGTGATGTGCAAAGAAGTCCATCGTCGTGATCAGCGACATCTTGGAGGAGCTCACGTAGATGGGCACGCGGTCCTTCCTTGACTGCCCCTGCGGCAGCCGCTGCTGGAGCCCCAGTGCGAGCCGCTCCTTGCCAATGACGTAGCTTCCAATCAGCACAAGACAGCGGGGCTTCTTTCGTGTCCCCTGTGCCACCACGTGCTGCACCAGCTTCCGAAGATGATCCTCCAGTGCCTCGGCTGCCTCTGGCTGAGATGGGAAGCGGTATACGGGATTGCAGTAGGTGTTGTCCATGAATAACCTGGCCACCTCTCCTCGTACACAACGGAGGTAGGGGTGTGCAAAGATGTCTTCTTCATAGGGATCTGGCTGAGGCCCCACCTTGGCACAGCGGAAGTCTCCCGTGTGGAGAATGTGGCCGTCTTCGTGAGTAGAAATGAGAAACATCACGGCTCCTGGACAGTGGTTGGCGGGTAGGAGGCGTACCTCCATCGTTGCACTGTCAAGAGGAAGTGGCAGCGGACTCTGTGGGGATTGCTCCTCGTGGGAGCCCTCGTAGGTACCGCGGTGTAGGTTGAAGTGGTGCACATGGCCCATCTCCAGCACCATAACCTTGGTTGCTGGCAGGCGCAATCGTTTCTGGACCAAGGCCATCGTCGTGGGGCTGCCGTAGATGGACCCATGTGGCCAATCTGCGGTGATGCCCGTGTAGTGGTCGGAGTGGAAGTGGCTAAGGAGGAAGAAGATGGTGCATCTGCGCATGTGGGGTGGGGTGTCATCCGTGTTAGGGAAGCGCTCATGAACATGAGAGCTCTGCTCATGAGCAAATCGAAAGCCGTCAACCACCACCGACACGCCAAGCCCACTCGATGCACGAAACACAACCTCACGAGACAGAAGATACTCTGCTAGTTGCTTGGCTTCCTTCTCTCTGTAGGAGGTGGTGGTCGTTGTGGTGGTATTCATCCTCACGGACGCTACAACTGCCTACAGTCTAGGCGGCACAGCGAGCGGCAAATGGTACCCAGCATATCCATATACACTCTAAAAGAGGCAAAAAACAACAACAATGCATACGAAAAAGAAAGGAGAAGAACCACGAGGAGTGTATCATCATAATCATCATCACTATGGGCACCACCCATGCACACATACATAACATAACAGTAAAGAACACCTAACATCACCGTGTGCACATAGATAGAGAGAGGGAGGGGAATGGAGGAAGTGGCATCACACTTGGCCATCGTTTTGCATCGCTGCGCAGTATCCTGATCCTTGGGAAAAAAAGAAGTATTTGCCAAAGCAACAACGGTATAAATTATGAGGGAGGTGTGGAGGTGCGGAAGGAGGAAGGAGTCGCATGTCCAAAAAGGTATTGCTTGACGGGCGGACAAATAAGAAATGTCGCACCATCGCGCAGGTGCGCACTGAAAAGAGGAGATTTTGTTCCCCCGAGAAAGCCATTTCCGGCGTAGGTGTGAGAGAAACAAGTCTCCACACGAGGGGTTGCGGTAGGTGTCGTACTAAAAGTACATGGAGGATGGATGGATGGGGGAAGAGGGCGTAGGTAGGGTAATAGACATGGCGGTATTGCGTTCAACCTCTAGAACACGTGCCATCTCCATCAGAGAGATGGTCCCGTCCAACAAATAACAGTAAACAGAATTATATGAGCAACAGCAAGATAATCACCAGGAAAGCATAGAAAAGAAAAGAAGGGTATGCACCATGGTAGGAAGAGCGCGACGACTATCGAAGCGGAGTTTGCTCGACCCCCAATCATGGCATGGCAATCAGTAGCCCTCTGCGTCTTGTATTCGACCAGTCAAGTCGTGTGGGGCACTCAGTACACAACCACACTGCGAGACATTCCATCGATCCAAAAAAAAAAAAGAAGAATACATGAAGAAAGAACGCTCTTGAGGCAGGTGTAATTGTCGGGATCCATTCAGGCCACATAGACTGGAGCAACATAAACAGAAGCATGTGCTAGTCACCGAGCTGAGATGCCCCACATCATTCGCAGCCTTGTTGGCGGCGTGCAGAACTAGATGGGGAGGCCTGGTGGAGGCAGATTCATCAGCGGCGCACACAACACATGAAGAAGGAATCTGTGTTGCCCAGTGAGGTATGGTCGATGGAGGGTGTTTGAGGGCTCACAAAAGATGAAAAACATGTACGATTTAGCGTTGTGGTGTTGGGTGGGGTTGTGGCATATCACCAGGATGACAAACGTGAAGAGCATCATCCCCCCACGCACACACAAAAGAGAAAGAAATTATAGGCCGGCATTTCACCGTCTTGTGTGGGGGGGGGGCATAAAGCTGGTTTAGAATCTTCTCCGCAGCACCCAAAATAACACCCACCACCACTACACTGCACGTTGTTGTGGAGCAGAGGTAGCTGAGGTCTCTCTCCACCACATCCATCTGCAACCACGCATCGCAACATGCGCACAAACAAGGAAGAAGACTGAAAAAAACAACAACAGAAAAAGATGAGATCGTCAACGAAGGCCGTTTGGATCGATTTTCTACCCCGACTACAACTCTGGAGTATCCCGATTTGTCTTCGTCCGAAGTGATAGGAAAGAAACTGGCAGCTTCGGCCGCGAGGGAACGCACCCTCCTTGTCTGGCAACCGTGTTGAGCGCAAGAGATGGCCATTGAGTGGAGCACAACAGCTCCCACACCCACCTCACTTGGGGTGTGCCATGAGTGGCAGCGGAACGACGGAGCGCACCGGACCTTCCATCCGGCCAACCATCACCTCGTAGAAGGATAGGCTTGTGCGTGTAGTTGCCTGGAGCGCGGCGCGCACCTCTCCGACTTGGTCAATGCGCTTCGTCACCAGATTGGCCTTTGGACAGAAGGCCTGCGCCAATCCGAGCCAGTTCCACGGAGCAATATCATTGTAAATGGCATTCTCACCACGAATGTAGCGCTCAATGGTGTAGCCGTCATTGTTGATGAGGAACATCACCGGGTGCAGCTGGTGCGTGGCGAAGGTGCAGATCTCCTGGATCGTCATTTGGGCCGCCCCATCACCCGTGATGGATACCACACGGCGCGTCGGATCGGCAATCTGCGCCCCGAGTGCGGCAGGGATGGAGTAGCCAATTGATGCCCACATGTGCTGGCAAAAGTACTTACCTCCAGTGGGAAGACGGAGCAGCAACGAGCTGAAGGCGGAGGTGCCGAGATCCACCACGACGATATCACGTGGCTGGAGCCCAGCCTGGATCTCCGCCCACAGGTGCTGTGTGTCGAGGGTCTTGGCCGTGGAGCCCGCGAAGACTTCGTAGGCGGGGTAGGTGGGGCTTTTTGAAGCCAAGGGGGCGCAAATGGCCTCTAGTGCCGCCAAGGCATCCTTCATGGGGATCTGTGGGTAGAGGTGGTCGCCCACCTTGGCGTAGTAGGGCTGCACATCAATGACATTCTGAAGCTCGAACTTGTGGCGGAAGTTGCCTGTGACTCCGTCCGTGAGCTGAACGCCCAGGAGGATACAGGCGTCGGAGTCATCCATGGCAGACTTGCTGGCACACTCCACCTCGCCGGGGAAGTAGGTGCCCAGGCAGTTGGGCACGTTCTCCTCCACCGCACCCTTGCCGAGGGAGGCCAGGGTGAAGGGCAGCTTCGACGTACGCAGAAAGCCATCCGTGGTGGTGCCAAGTTGGTGGCGCTCCACCAAATGGCCCACCATCACCGCGGGCTTCTTGGCGGCTGAGATCTTCGCCTTGGCCGCCTCCACAAAGGCCGCCAACGATGGCTTGGAGAGCTCCGGCTGACGCAGCTGCAGTGGCCCCGCGGGTGGGTGGGCCGCCGCCTCCGCCAAGTCTGTCGGGAGGGCGATGTAGCCAGGCTTCTTGTGGTAGAGCGCCTCCACCAACACACGATCGATCTCCGTCAGGGCGTTTTCCGGGGTGAGAAGGGCCGCGGCGCAGGAAATCTCAGCGTTGATCTTCAGAAAATGATCAAATTTGCCATCGCCAAGGGTGTGGTGAATCAGCATCCGCGCACCCTGCGCACGTGTGGCCGGGGCACCAGTAACGTGGATGACGGGAACAGACTCGGACGCACTCCCCGCCACGCCATTGATGGCACTAAGCTCACCCACACCGCATGTGGTGAGGAGGCAGGCGACGCCGCGAACACGGCCGTAGCCGTCGGCCGCGTAGGCTGCGTTGAGCTCGTTGGCACAACCAATCCACTTCATCTTGTGTGTCATGACATCATCCAGAAAGCGGAGATTAAAGTCGCCTGGCACACCAAACATGTCATGGCAGCCGATTTCATAGAGTCGGTCGAGCAAGTAGCAACCAATGGTGTAGTGTTCGTGCGGCATGTGGCTGATGTGCGGTGGTGTAGGTGGAGGATGGAGGGTAGGCTGGGATATCGGGTAGGCTAGTGGTAAGCAGGTCTCGTGTTCCGCCGTATGGAAGGAGGGCGGAGGAACTGAAGGACGCACAGAAAAAATTAAAATTAAAATAAGAAGAGGATGAAAACACGGGAGAAGATAATGAGGTTGTCAATTCTTGTACATTAAAGAAGTGCATACAAATACAAAGGACAACACAATGAGCACACACTTGTCTGAGAATTTGGTTGTGCTGCGGAAGCACGCTGCTCTCTCACAGGTGCGAGCGGCCGAGCGCCCCTGCGACTGGGGAAAGCGCACCACACTGCCAAACTGCACGGTAGTGGGCCATAACCTTGCATCAAGCATGCCCACACTACGTTGGGCTGCCTTCCTCCACCGGCTGACGATCGTCATCGCTGCTGGAGCTGCCGTCAACGGTATCGTGCACATCGGGCGGATCCATCCCACCCATGATGCGAATGATGGATTCATAGGTTGTTTCCTTCATATCCATCATGCTCCCCAACACCGCACATGAAACCACCGCCGCGATGGCCTTGGCTGCCACCTCGGGCAGCACCACCACGAGGGTTGGCACCACCATGAGCTTCGCCACATGCCATGAGCAGAGAAAGACCACCACATTCACCACCAACACCACTGTGCGGATGGACTTGCGGAAGAGGAGCCCAACCGTAATAAGGGGCACACACAGGCGCCGCATCTTGGCCTTGCGCTCCGGGCCTTGGTACTTCTTGATGAGACGCAGGATCAGCAACAGTCCTGCTGCAGCCACCACAAAAAACTCCATGAGGCGTTGGAAGGCCACGGCACCCTCACCGCCCGAGATGCGGAGGAGCATCGGCGGGGTGGTGGGTGGCAGTGGGCGGAAGGCCGCCACACGCAGGAGCACGTCCAAGTGGGCCGTCAGCATGCCCATGAAATACACATCAAAGTAATACACGTGTGTGGCAATGGAGGCCAACACCTGCAGCGTGCGGCGGCGTTCCGGGGCGACGGCGGAGAGGGCAACGGGGGTTGGTGGCGCGAGCGCCGCCGCCTCCGCCCGCATCCACGCCAGTGATGGCAGCATGAACCATGTGGCGAGGCTCACGATCAGCACCACACCAACGGTGCGGGTCTGGCACAGGTGCACGGTGGCGTTGTAGAGGAGCGAGGTATTCAGCCACAACCCAAGCAGCACCATGCCGAAGCGGGTCGCCCCCACGAGGTTCAGCGCCTCCATCGCCACAGCAACATAGCACGTGAGGGCAGTGAGAAAGACCATGAAGCTCGTGGAGCACGAGTCAATGATGGCGGGGAACCACAAAATCATCAACGTCATCATCACCCAAATACCAATGAGCTCCACAACATTGAAGCTCACAATGGCGGTGAAGACGATGATGGTGGCCATCATCCAGACCATGAAGATGGTGGCGATGCTCTTGCAGGCCTCCTTCACGCAAGTAAAGATATCGGCGGTGGCGATGGTGCCTGCGCGGAGTGAAGGACCAAATGTGTAGTTCAGGAGGCCAATGTAGGTCAGGCCCCACAGAATGCACACGAGGGAGGTGTAGTTGGACCAGTTTTGGTATACAAAGATGGAGATCATCTCCATCGCCACCAACACGGCAGCGTAGGTGGCCATGTACCAACGAAGCGCAACATGTTTGCGCCACGGGGCATCAATCATGAAGCGAATGGCAGCCGTGATGATCATGGCAAGGATGCGGTGGAGAATAACACCTTGCAGGTAGCGCTTCATCACCTCTCGCTGGACAATGTAGTGAATGTTTCTGACGCCAGCACCGTCGTGCATGGATTCATTGTGTGCCTCCACCATGTGGAGCAACTTGGAGTGTGGGGAAGAAAACTGCGCATCAATCTCCCAATAAATCGTACACACCTCCACCGCACACAATGACAAGAGCACAAATATGGTGTGGCCTTTGCGGTCTGGGAAGAGTTGGCTCAGTGGTGTGCCAACACGTGTGCGGTCGTGGCAAAACACGCGGAACAACAAGGCTGCAACGAGGGCCAACGCCATGCCGTACAAGGTGAAGCACACACGCTCATTGAAGCTCATGTGCTCTAGTTGGGTGCGGTAGGAGCTGTGCCACATGTTCTCCGTGTAGAAGGAGCTGTGCAGATGGCGCACAATCCAAACCAGCACAGGATTGTTCTTGGCGTAAATAACCCACAACACACCACCCAGACTACAGAATTGGTACCATCTGGGCAGGTGCTGCAGTGAGTGCTCCACCTCGCCGTAGTAGTATTTCGGGTCCGCCGCCTTGCGAGAGGCCATGGAAGCGTGCGAAGAGAGCAGGTGAGTGCGTGTGTGTGTGTGTGTGTGTGTGTTGCTACGCTACGCTTTCATTGCATCATCATCAATAACAATTAGAAAAGAGAGCAGAGGAAGTAGGATGACATGCAGCACTCACAGAGGATTGCCGTGCCGACCAGTGGCTACGATGGTGCTACAACATGAAGTTTTTAGCGCATGGATGCAGAGTGGTACGTGTGTGTGTGTGTGCGGCAGACGTGGATGAAGGATTCTGCCACTACTCCACATGTTCTTCCATCTACGCGTTGTTGTGATGAATCTCTTAACGAGTAGCGAGGTGCATCTGTGCAACATAATGAACCTCTACTCCGTCGTTGATGTATGTGGGTCTTCCAATGATGAAGATATTGCTGCTGTTGTTGTTGTTGGTGGTGGTGGTGGAGGTGCTACTGGTGCAGCCGTGGGGGACCAAATGATGCCCCGATCAATCCAGGGCGATGTGGCCATGGCATTTGGCTGGATGCTCATAGATACAAGATCCTTGATGAATACGCGCATCTCCTCCAGCCTGGCGTTGTTTTCTTCATTGGTGGGATCGGCAAATTTTCGTGTGAGGGCGGCATGCAGCGCGCGTCGCAGCTTGCGAAGGCTCTCCACCACCGCAAATGATGCCCGACAGACGAGCCACTCATCCACCACCACCACGTGCAGATCTGGGCAGTAGGTGATGGCCACATCCATCGGGTTCATGAGCAACACACTCCACAGAGAGATGGATGTGAGCCCACGCACGTACAACTTGCGCGACTCCTGAGATCGCGTCATCTCCGCGTACAAAAAGTAGGGCTGCAGCACCTCGTCTTCTGGTGTGTGGTGCAGCACAGAATCTCCATGAGGGAGCACATCTTGTTCCGACTTGGTGGCGAGCTTCCGCTTTCCAGTAAAAGCCGCCACTTGAGGAAGGAGGCTAGAGGCCATCACCGTGCGCACGACACCAGCATGTTGTGCATCCTCAGAGTAGGATGAGTGCTCCACACAACACTCACGCGGGACCCGGCTCACGGCGGACGTTGGGCCAATGAGCGCATCCTCATCGTGGCCAATGAAGCCACTGGCAAGAAGTAGGCTGTAAAACTGCTTCTTGGCGCGGGTGACGGCCACGAGACGTGTTAAGCTCAGTTGGCGGTCTTCCAGGTCGGCCAACACACTTCCCGCCTCGTTGCGTTGTGTAGCAGCCACCCACAAATTGTAGGCATTCACGGCCGCCATGGCATCGGATTGGGTGCCCTGCGCCAGATCCTCGCGGTGAAGGCGCACAGCGTCGCGGTGCTCCCGTGTGGGCAGGAACACATCTCCATCGTTGGTGGCGGCGATGGTGAGGGCGGTGTCGAGGCAGCGGAAGATGCAGCCCATCAGCATCATCTTGGCCATGCGGGGATCAGTTGGGAGGGCCGCAAGACGCACCCCGAGTGCGGTGAGCTGGCGTGTGCGCGAAACCGCCCCGAGCTGCATCAGCCGCGCCATGCTGGCCTCGACGAGCTCCTGCGAGGGCGGCTCCATCGCATTCTGCAAGAAAATGAGCGGATCGCCCAGCTTCAGGGCCAGCACCTGCAGGCAAATGCCGTCCAGAGGGGTGCGCAACATCTCTGGGGTTTGGAACTCATGCAGCTCACGGAAGTGTTGGCGCGTGTAGAGCCGGATGCAAACGCCAGGACGTGTACGCCCAACACGGCCTCGTCGCTGAATGCAGTTGGCCTTGCTGGCATAAACGGTGAGGAGCTGCGAGATGCTGCTGTGGGTGTTGCCTCCAGCATCTCCACGACGATGGTGGTGGCGCATGTTCGTCTTCTCCTTCACTCGGCCAACATCAACCACCGCGGCAACATCATCGATGGTGATGCCACTTTCGGCGATGTTGGTGGCCAAGATGATCTTCTTCTTGCCCTCCTTGGCGGGCAGGAAGCAGCGCATCTGTTCCTCCGCCCCAACGGAGCTGTGGAGGGCGATGATGTCATAGGCTGGATTGCGCTCGAGCATGTTTTTCGCCTGCATAATATCATCCCAGCCAGGAAGGAAGACGAGCACCGAGCTGGAGTGCAGATTCACCATCCGAGCAGCCTGCTCCACGGCAAATTGCAAGGTGGCCACATCAATCTCACTGGTTGCTTCCATCACCCCATACTTCATCGATGATGATGATGATGATGGTGTACGTGTGTTGGGATCCACCACACACATGGAAGCTGCTTTTGCATCGTGCTGCATGGTTCGTGATGCCTCCTTCAGCCATGGAGTTACGACCTTGTGCGTCTCAGCCAAGGGCACGAGATCCTCAAGGAAGAGCTCCTCCACGGGGTAGTTGTAGCCTTCAATGTGAATGATGTTGGCACCGGCGAAGTAGCGGCCAAATGCCTCGGATTGCAAGGTGGCACTCATCAGGATGAGGCGCACATCGGGCCGTACGCGAATGAGCTGCCGCAACAAGACGAGGAGGAAGTCAGAGTTGATATCGCGCTCGTGGATCTCATCAATGATGATGTGGCTGATGCCAGTGAGGGTGGGACTGCTGCGAAGCATGCGCAACAAAATGCCGGTGGTGCAGAAATTAATGTGTGTGCCAGGGCGGGCATCGAAGCGGATGCGATAGCCGCAGGATTGGCCCAACACCTCCAGCCTCTCTGTTGCCACGCGTTGCGCAATTGATACCGCGCTGAGCCGACGAGGCTGCGAGATGGCAATGGAGCACGCACCCCCGTTGCCCTCCTCGGTGAGATCATCCAGAATGTACTGCGGTACCTGGGTTGTTTTTCCGCAGCCCGTTGTGCCACAAATGATCGTTACTTGGTGCGTCTTGATGGAGGCTAAGATGGCATCACGATGGCAAAAGATGCTGAGCGACTCGCGCTTCTTGGCGAAGTTGGTCAAGTACAGCTCGGAAACGATGCGCCTGAAGAGACGCTCCTGCAGCTCGTGCGACTTCTGCGCCACCTCTGACGCCGTCATGGCGGCGGACGGCCCACACCCCTCCTCCATCGGCGCAAGCTCCTCCATGCCGGGCGGTGGCAGCTCCTCCAGCTCCACCTCCTGGTCATCCGGGAGGTTCTGTACCATCGTCTTGATGTGCTGTTGCTGTGCCTCGGTTAGGGTAAGTGTGGCAATCTTCTCGGGACGCAGCCACGCATGCTTCCGACGGAGCTCCTCCACCGCGGCCATGAGCGGGTGGCCCGTGGCGAGCGCCGCATGAACGGCCGCGAAGGCAGCGCGCGTGTTGGCGCGGATACCATCGCCCTCGCCTCTTCCGGCCCACACTTTGCCATCCTCATCCACCACCTCCACACGTACATGATGGGTGAAGCTGATGAAGCCATCCTCCTTGTGCTGGCGTGTGGTGCAGCGCAACACACGTGGCGGGGCCACATCGAGGCAGATGGAGAACAACTCCACGAGGCGCTGCTTCACCGACTCCGTGGAATCCGCAGTGCCGGCAGATTGCCGGCTCCGTCGCCCGCGACGCACCAACATTGACGGTTGTTGTGGCTCCTCTGCCACATCATCGCGGTTCTGCATCACGGATGCATCGCCCACAACGTTGGAGCTCTCTGCGGATGTACTCTCCTCCACACGTGCCTTCGCTGCCATTTCGTTGGCTGCGTAGTTCTCATCCACCACCTTGAGCAATGCCATGGCATGCATCGCCGCTCGTCGCTGCGCCGCATCCTTGTTGGGCCCCACTCCATGTGCCATCAAGTGGCTAAATCCAGGAACAACAATGGAGCACCAGCACACACGATGCACGAGCGGGCCGGCGAAGGTCGTGGGCCACGCCGTAGGAAACGAGGTGCCAGCCTCGTGGCAGTAGCGATGCAGCTGTGCCTTGGCATCTACAGAGATGGGGAGCTTCTCCATCGCATCGAGTGCGCCATCCACCAACGCCTCGCCACAACGTGGCACCTCTTCGCGGCTGAGGAAAGCGTTGGCTGAGTGCATCCGCCGCTCATCCACGTACTGGCGGCAATCTTCCACGTAGGCCATCCACGCATCATCGCCATCACCAACCAACGTTGGCGGCGGACGTAGGGGCGGGGCATCCATCGAGGCACAACAGCGCAACGGCCGCACCGGATTGCGATCTACATGAGCATCCACCACTGCTGCCGCGATGCACGTTGGCGCAGAGCGGCCCAATGCCGCAACACGTTGGGCGTGCCAACGTTGCAAGCCAGGAAGATTACCAAAGATGGGAATCTGCAGCGCATCGAGGGTTCTCTCCGCATGCATCCACGCAGCACACTCCGCTTCACGTTTGGTCGGTGCGCATCCCTCCACCCACACATGGAGAATGGCACCAGATGGTGTTGGCAGCGGCAGTGGCCACTTCACCATGTGGTGGAGAACGCCCTTGTGCAGAACCGTCGTGGAGGTGCGTTGGATGGGTGTGTTTTTGGCATGATGGCGGAGGAAGTACTCAACTCGTGCCTTGGCCACCACATCCACCTCATCCGCCGTCACGTCGGTGTAGTCCAGCTGATCCAACTCCATCAAGACGGCCTCGTCCTTGGCGGCTGACGATGATGATACAGCACTCGTTGTTGTTGTTGTTGTTGTTGTGGGAGGTCGGCGAACATGCCGCGGACGATGGCGTGGTGTCTTGGCAATCATGGGCACCACATCTCCATCTTCATTTACACGACGAAGAGGTGGTGGGCTCTGCGCATCATCTGGCACATCCATGCCGTGCTCAGTACTTGGCATCAATGCCCATCGTCCTTCTCTCCAGCTCGCCTGCGCATGCAGAGTTTGCTGCTCCACGCATGAAAAGAGCGCGATGCCAAGAGCATCTACGATCAGCTCCGCATGCATCGCGGCGAGATGCTCCGCCGCAACACGTGTGTGGGCCTCGCCGAGCGCCACACGCGGGCCAAACTTCGATGGAAGAGGAAGAGCACCGGCACAACGATGAATGGGCAGGCCCGTGTGCGCATCATCCACCGTGGAATACTGAAACACCTCTGACCACTGCCGCCCATGTGCGGCCAAGAAGCCCTGCAGACGTTCCTTGGCATGCGCATCCATCTCCCGAGGTGAGCGCAGCGCCATGCTCTTCTTGACTGCATCTCCATCACCATCACCATCATCATCGCGGTCCTTGACGAGGATGAACCCATCCGACGTATCGGGGCTGAGGTCCCAGTGTTCTCGTGCTACGGTAGCCCGTTGATCCTCGGGGAGGTTGGATGAGTGCGCACGCTTGGCCACACGCCGCGGCACACGTGCATCCCTCATTGATGCAGGAGACGATGTTGTTGTTGTTGTTGCTGAGGATAGTACCACCTCCGTGGGATCATCCGTGATAGATGCCGCACGACTCCACGATGATCCAAAGCGGTGCCGCCGGCCTGGCGGGCTTGCATCCTGCGCTCTGATCGATGCCCATCGTGGCACATCACCCACGAGCGTGGCACGTTGGTGCCGCCACGTCTCGGATAGACCCTCCTTCCAGAGCCCCAATGCCACAAGCACATCCAAAGCATGCATCGCTGCCAAGGTGTTGGCATCAGCCTCCTTCGATGCCACACCAACACCTCCACGTACGCCGTACTCCTCCGGCAATGGCAGCAAAACGGTGGAGCGGAAAATTCCAGGACTGAGTGAGATGATGAAGAATGGATTGCCAATGCGCGCACCAACAACAACACCATCCACGTCAGCACGCTTTGTGGTGTTGGCGTGCGCGGTGAGAAACCGCTGCAGATCCGCCACGGCGGTGCTCTCTTCCACCAACGTATCCAAGAACTCCGTCGTGTGTGAGGCGAGTGAGCGATGGCGGAGCACCACAGATTCTTCTGCGCTGCACGCACATACACGGTGTGGCGGGTTGGCCAACACGAGGGCCTTCAGCGGGAGTGGCAGGCAGAGATGCTCCGCGGATTTGGGTGCGGCACCGGGAAGTGGTGCGGGTCGGCCAACATCCCACGCCGCCAGCGCATGCAGCTTCTGCCGCCCATCGTCATCGGGGAAGAGGGGCACATGGAGCACATCCAACAAGAGCTCTGCGTGCATTGCAGCGAGCTGAATAGCCACCTCACGACGCGGAGCCTTGCCTCGCGCCATCACCGCACCGTTATGCTTCTTGTTGGTGTTGGTGCCAAGAATAGTTGGCGGCAAGGTGATGGATGCCACAAACATTGGCGCGCCACCCCCATCGATGCGTGCATCTTGACGCACTTCGCAATGTTGTGGCAGAAAGCTGCCGTGAGACCTAAAAAATTGTTGCAGGCGATGTTCCGCCCCGCTATCCAACACACAGGGCGAGAGTACAGCATGTGGTGTGGAGAGGAAGGGTGGGGCATCTACATCCATCATCTGCCACGCGCCGCCCTCCGATTCATCGCGGCAAATGATGCGGCGCATTGGCAGAGGCATCTCAGCCGTGCTTGGTGCCATCATGATGTGCTCATCGGGATACGGAGCAGGCCGACCTGCTGCCCGAGCTGCATCGGCGTGCTTCCTCTGCATCGATGGAAGTGTGTAGATCGGATAGCCGAGAAAATCAATGAGGTACTCCGCATGCATCGCGGCAAGATGCTCGGCATCCTTGGCGGAGGAGGCCACGCCATGGGCCCACAGACCCTCCAACTCCCCCACACGAAGTGGGAGATGCACAGCGCAATGATAGAGGGTGGATGAGGAATCATCATCATCATTTGGTGGTGGTGGTGGTGGTGCGATGGGCTCCACAAGGAACGCATCTTCGCCACGGGCCTTCACGGAGGTATCGCTGCGGTAGCGCTTCAGGAAGTTTATCACCTTCGCGCGGCTGTACGTGCTGAGCTCATCCACGTCGAGAAAGGCCAACGGCACATCGCGCGAGCTCACTGCATGCGCAGCGGCTGTGAAGGACGTATGCCCCGACGTGCGGGCATCTTCGTTGGCTTCATTTCCTGAATAGAAGAGCACCTCTTCCGCATCAATGAGTGGCGCATCATGCACAGCACGCATTGGATGATGAAGGGCAGCCGTGGAGCTGCCACAGGATGGACGCACGATCATCATCATCATCATCATCCCTGGAGGTGCGCCACAACGTTTACGACCAGAGAAGACGTTGCGCACGGCGAACGCCGTTGAGCTCCGTGATGATAGACGCCGCATCACCTCTCTCCACTGTTGCAACAACACAAGCAATATTTGGGCAGGAGATGCCTATGGCTCCTACCCTTCTACCACACAACACAAGAACAACAACAAGAAAAAAAATATTGGATGATGTCGTTGCAGCGGCATCCAGTGCGTGAGGGAGGATGTGCAGCATACAAAGATTCGTTTCCCAACAACAAGTGATTGTGCTCCCTGACACAATGTACGCAGATCGAGGTGCATCATCGCCATCATGGCTCACCTCAGCGGAGGTAGGACGCAACCCACGATGGATTGAAGAGCACACGCTGACCAAAGACGGAGAAGATGTAGAGCGGGGCGAGGGAGCACCAGCACATCAGCCCGATGCGCCACCAACATCCCCACGAATAGAAGAACTCCTCATCAAACGTATCGGGCAGCATCACGGGTGAGAAGACGAAGCACAACACAGATGCCCCAACCGCCAGCAGAAACAGCGCCAAACGCGTACGTCGCTGGCGCCAGAGGATGCGCAGATGTACGCGACTCATCACCACCAACAGCTCCGTCAGCACCAAGGCGGAGTAGGTGATGCTGACGATCTGAAACATCTCATTCCGAAAAACCTGCATCGCCACGAGCATCATCACCCCAGCCTGGAAGATGGATACCCACATCCACTGCAAGAAGGTGCGCAGATTCATGGAGCGGCACTTCACCAGCTCACGATACAGTGGCGGGAAGTCATGGACGTCCGCCTCGCTAAAATCTTCATCCAGCACGAGCGCAAAGGCCGGCCCCATCGTGAAGATGGTGGAGTATCCCATCAGGAGATATCCGTTGAACACCGACATGGTGATGCCAGCGTAGAGCACCGAGAAGATGGCCTGCACGACGGAATACACCACACCACGATGCATGACAAACTGGCTCAGCACACATGTACGCCGGTAGCTGTTGCGGCCATGCCACATAATTAAACGTACGCAGTGGCTAAATGAGGTGATGGAGAAGTCCGCCGCCATGCTCGCCTGCTTTCCCTCCACCCCCTCCACCCCAATACCAACGTGGGCGGCCTGAATCATGGAAACATCGTTGCCGCCATCACCAATGGCGGCCATGCGCACCTTGTGCCCGGCATATCGACGCATAACCTCCACCACCGCCGCTTTTTGTGTGGGTGAGCACCGCGCCACAATAACGGAGGTGGCGTGGCTCGCAACAGTGGTGAAGAGCTCGGCGAGGTGGGCTTCGAGGCACAGGGCCAAGGTTGGGCCGTCGAGGATGAGGGCCCACTCATCTCCGCCATAGCTCATGGAAAGAGATGGCCCCCCATCACACAAGGTGTAGCGCAGCTCCGCCAACCGCTCCTCCACCTGAGCCACATGACTGCTTTGCAACAGCTCCACGCGCGCACCTCGAGAGATCAGACGCGTTGAGCGGCCAATGGTTGTGGCGGTTTCAACCTTATCACCCGTGAGCATCCATACACGAATGCCGCACATGGCCAAGGTTTCCAGCGAGGGCACCACATCATCTTGCAGCTCGTCCTCCACCCCTGTGATACCGAGCAGGTTCATCTCCACCTCGAGCATCTTCATAGCCTGCTCCATCAGCTCCGTCCGCGAGGCCCCCAGCATTGCAGAGGCAGCCGCGTGTTGCTGGGAAAAGGCATCGTACTCCTGCTCCGTCAGTGTGCGGGTGGCAAAGACGAGAGTACGTAGCCCAGCATGTGCCAGTTCCTGGCAGCTCTCTTCCAGCCAATCTCGCGCCTTCACCACCTCCATCATTTTTGTATCTGCACCCTTCATGAAGTAGCGAATCTGTGCGGATGGTCCCGAGGCGGCCTCACGCACCACCACGCCCATGCACCTCCGCTCCGAGGTGAAGGGGAAGAGCTTCAGTACCGTGTAGGTGGTGCTGCGGCCGTGTGGGTCCGCAAAGGTGATGGAGTTGGCATCGCGGGAGGTGAGAATGATACCAAGACTGGCGCAGTACTTGACCAAGGTAATCTCATCTGGTGATGAGGCCTGGTAGGTGCGCTCGCCATGCTCCACCAACGTACTCACGTTGTGGCAGAGGACCATCGCAAGGGCCATCTCCCGTACGCTATGGATCTCCTGCGGGGATAGACGAAGGTGGCGCTGCTCAGCCATCATCACCATCGCCGATGATGATGTAGGGGGCGGGGAGAAGGCCTCCGAAATGAGGGTGCCAAGGCGAGGTTGATGTTGCTTCGTATAGATCCATTCCGGCCCCACCTGAATGCTCTGCACACTCATTTGGTTCTTGGTGAGGGTGCCCGTCTTGTCCGAAAAGAGGTACTGCAGCCGGCCGAGCTCTTCCGGCAGCTCCGTCGCACGCGTGGCGGCCCCTGGCATGTGCGGATCTCTGCCAATATCCCTTGAGTACCACAAACGGCCAAGATCAACATTCACGCGCATCGAAATGGGGATGATGGCGGACATGAGGATCAAAAACCGGCACAACATAATCCACCAACTTCCCTGGAAGCCTTGGAAGCTCACCAACATGAAGGAGAGGGCGAGGAGCAGCATAAGGCAGTAGAGGGCGATGGCGTTGAGCTCATCTTCAATCAGCCCACGCTTCGTGCGCGGACGAGACGAATTCATGGCACTGCGTGTATCGCGTCCTGTGTGAATTACCGCGCCAACCAACGTCCCCGACGCCACGACGCAGTTGGCCCACAACGTGTGATCGAGATGAATGGCCTCTGCATCTCCCCAGGTGGTATCGAGCACCCCTGAAAAACGGTAGATGTCGGTGTGTGGGGCCTCACAGCGGATGTTGGCACGCATGTGGCTCAGATCTTCATAGGAGATGGCCTTGGTGCTCTGCAGGGCGTAGCGCAGCTTCCAATCTGTTTCACCATCGAGCTGATCTGTGCGTAGATAGGTGGTGCCGGTGGCTTCAGAGGTGGCGAGGAGGATGCAATCAGCAGGGATGCGCTGATTGGGGTACAAGACCAACACATCTCCAACCTCAATGCGGGATGAAGGGATGGGCATCAACGTTCCACCCTTGGTGAGCTTGATGTAGCTCTCCGAGTTGGCGGCGCGGTCTCTGGACCACCGCTTCATCTCATCCAAACCTTCCTTGGCCAAGGAGAGGCTGAGCACCAATACCAGCGGGGAGAGATAGGTGAAGAGGAAGCCAACCTGCAGCACAGGGACGAACTGCGAGATGGCGAGGAGGAGATAAAAGAGATTGAAGAAGTCGCGGAACTGATGCATCAGTGCCACAGGAACAAAAGTGAGAATGTTGTAGCGGCGGTTGTTGATGGCGTTGGAGCCGTACATGGCATAACCACTCCACTGGCCGCGCTCACAGCCGAGTGGTATCGTTCGCGGCCCTCGATGCCGATCATGATCATCGCTGCAGATCCGTCTCAGCCACTCTGCGAAGCCAGGCGTGTGGGATGGGGGAATGGGCAGAGTGGAGGAGGGGTCGTGGAGATCTTCATGGCTACGAAGAAGTTGGTACGACGGGGCCATTTGCAGAGATGTTTTTTGGACTAAAAATCGCAACCACTAATGAAGAAGTGGAGGACACAAGCCACCTCTGGTGCCCATACACCGCGTTGATGGAGCTCCACAGGTACGTCCTATAAGTAATCCAGTCTGTACTAGTTTTGTGTGTAGGACGCAAAGAGTAGGTGAAGCGGTAGAGCCACCATGAAATCTGTATTTCAGCAGCAACAACAACACTGACATCCATGTGGCCGTACCGATTGAAGCAGCAGCGGTCCCACATACACACACACAAAAAAAGAAGCACACCACTTTACGTTTTATGCGTCAATCCTCATCCATCACTGGATCACCACCGCTGGCGCTCCACACCCGCTCAAACTCGCCCAAATTATTTTTGGCGCTCGGGTTGATGATGGCGATGAATCCCTCCGTCGTTGGTGCATCACTGAGCAGCGTTGGCTGCTGCACGAGTGCGGCGTTGAGCTCCAGAATGAAGCCATTCAGAGCGGCTGCGATGATGTAGCTCGTGCCATCCTTCATGGTGATGGTGCAAAGCTTCGTATCTTTTTGGCAGATGAGTGCGTTCTTCTTCTTCTTTCCCACCACCTTGATGGCGTCGGGGGATATGCGGGCGCTATTCTTTTCAGATCCGAAGCTCACTGCGGTGATGGGGTTGGTGGATGCCTCCCTCACCGCGATGTGGGATGGATCGAGGCAGAGCACCATCAGCCCGTTGCTGTGCTGCAAGAGACGGCAGTTGTTTCCCACCACACCTCGGCAATGAACCAGACGGTATTGATGGAAGTAACGCTCGGTGAAGTAGTCAAAGGAGGTGGAGGAGGTTGGGATGCAGGATGGCCCCGCAGCCTCCACAGGAGCTACTTCCATGATTGCTGTGCTCTAAACTACCTTCGTTGTTGTTGTTGTTGTTGTTTAAGGAGAGGCAGAGCATTCATCAGAGGATCATCACACCCAAAGACGAAGATGGTTCATCATCCATCATTGGCTGTGCGTGTTCCTTTGTATTCATGAAAGATGAAATGTGTTTTGTTTATAATGTGATCAGGACAGCACAGATGCGGCTACTCCATGCGCTTGAGGAAGCTCTGACGCTTGCGCTGAACGCCCTGCCTATACAAATCGCGCAGCTTCGCGTTCTTCGGGTGACGCACGTCCGCCTCCACGACGCGATAGCGCAGATTGAAGGGCACCCGGCGGCCGGCTTGGTTGGATAAGGAACGTGCCATGCGCCGACGCTCGCGATTCGATGTACCGCGGTTGTTGAGCATCTCCTTCTCCAGGAGTGAGCGGCGGCGTGGCGGTGCGCCACCCGTGCCCTTCCCATCTTCACCAGCAGGGGCCAACTGACTTTGGCGGGCTCGGCGATCTTCCGCGAGTCGCGCCACATCTTCTGGGTCGCGTACGTGAAATTGTTGGTGTAAGTTGCCCAACTCTGATGCCTCTCGCATCTTAACGCCAATCGGCACAACATCATGTGGAGTGGCGTAGAGCGCCATCAGGTCCACCTCATCATCCTCCGCAACCAGATTAGCAGCAGCATCAGGTGATGGTGCAGTTCTCAATGTTGCTTCGCTCGCACACCCATCTGCAGCAGGAGCACCAACACTCTCAGCTGCTGGCGTCTCATCGGCTTGCTGAACTGGCACGTCCTCCGCCTCATCCAGCAGGGTCAGCCATGGAGATGTACCACCAAGTGCTTCACTATTGGCATCCATGGATGGAGAAGCTGCAATGGACGCCGGATGTGCTGTTGTGGCTGTACTTCGTGGCTGACGTCCAGCTGGTATCTCCAACACGGGTGTGAAGGTGGCAGCATCGAGGCCGCACGGCATGCACGGGTTGTCGTTGATGAGCCCCTCACTAACATTTTCCACCACATCCGGCAGAGGTGTGCTAAGGATGGATATGGACGCGGAAGAGGCTGGCAGATGTGGCGCCGCGGCCATCATCTCATCCGCCAGCTGCGCATCATCGGTGCAGAGGAAGATGCGGCTGTTCGGATCCGCCACGGTGCGTAGCATCGAGGTCAGCAGCAGCACATGATGATTATCGCTGGTGGTTGGATGCAAGTGGAGCATCTCCAGCTGAGGCTGCTCCACAAGATGAGCCAGCATGCACTCGGTGAAGTGCAGCACACGCACCTCAACGTCGGGCGATGAATGTGCGTGCAACAGCGCATACAACGAACGAAGACGCTGAGAGGCCAACAGTGGCTCGGATGCAATGGCTTGTTGCAGATTCGCATCAAACGAAATGGTGGTTTGGCTCTGCTGCACCGATTGGCACAGCTGCGTCAGGCACACAAATGGAATGAGAATGAGTATCTTGTGTGCTTCCGAGGATGGAGATGGTGGGGCCGCCACCTTAACGAACTGCTCACTGGACTCCACGAAGGAGGCATCCAGGACATAAATGTGGGTGTAGGCCTGGACACGCTCACGTAACTCAGGGAGGCTCGTGCAGATGGAGTCCGAGGAGGCCAAGGCGTAGTCCGAGAAGTGGGGAACGGCGCTGATCAAGGCAAGGTCCAACATGGGCATGTGTGTGGTGATGGCATCCAAACCAGCCTGGATAGCCGCATTGCCAATCATCTCTCTGAAGTAGCGGCGTGCAGCATCGCGGAGAGCTTCATCCATCACAACCAAACCTTCTGCCGCCACCAGACGATAGGCGGGCAGCTCCCCAAGGAGCTGTTGCACCTTGGCCGGGCCCAAGCCTTGGAGGAGGAAGAGCAGGAAGTCCTCCTTGCTCATGGCATTGCGGTGATGAAACAATGGTACGTACTCATACTTCCAGTAGTGCTCAATGGCCTTTGGGTAGCCCAACTCTTCATCCAATGCGGCACGGTGGCTGAACTCATCCATTTGCTCCTGAAACAGACGCTTCTGGTCTGGCCAGGAGCCCTCCGCTGCCACCAACACCACTGCTCGGGTGGCATCCAACACACGCAGATTGGAGTCGTTCATGCGGTCCAAGGTTCGCAGTGCAGCCGCAGGTTTGGCATGAGCCAATGACGAGATCACGTAGTGGTACATCTCTGGTGTGAGCCCACCTCCTTGAACGACGGGTGTGCGAAAGCGCCGCGCCGTGGCGTCCGAGTACTGCAGCCACACGTCGTCCTCATCGGTGCTACCGGGCTGGCGTGCGTTGGTACGGTCCTTCTCAATGGCAAGACGTTCCTGAAACCGCTTCAGGAGCTCAATCACCTTCTGTGGCTGCCGTTGCTCAAAGGCCGCCTGCTCCAGCTGCCCCACAAAGGTTGGGTGCAGCAGCGAGTCTTGCAATCGTGGAGATGTAGGAATGCAGGCTGGACGTGGAAGACCCCGGTCCATGTGTGGGAAGGTTCGATGGTGGCTTGCGCTGGGCCACCCATCCAGGGTGGTAGGCGTTGAGCTTCCTAGATCATCGGGCAGGGTTGCAAGGAAGGATTGCAGTCCAGGGTCATCCACACGACCGCGGAGCCGCATCATGGCCGCCAGCAACGCACGGCGCTGTGCAACATGCTCACGAGACGAGCCTGGAGGTGCCTCATGATCCGTTGGCAATGTGGGCGGGATGCCGTCAAGGTACCTCTCTACATAGTCCTCCATGATGGCAAGGGCCATGTCCTCCGCTCGCTCGTCACTGGGCGAGAGATCCGCAATTTGTAGCAACCACGTCCAATAGAGCATGGCGTCCTCCTTCTCCTTCCCCGCCTCACGCCAGTGTTGGTGCCACTGAAAGGCGGCGCTCAGATCTCGACCAACCGCGCACAGTCGGAGGAACTCCACGAAGGCCTCACGGTCAGCGTGATGGCTGTGGGCAAGCATGCGGAAGGCCTCCTGGGCGTATTGGTAGGACTGCAACTTCTTGGCATGATCCGTGTGAAGGGTGGTGACAGTCGTACACCACGAGAGAAGCCGAGCACAGTGATGGTCCTGCAGAAGATGGCGGTGGCGATGAAGTGCGTAGGCCATGTACCACGGGCGTGGCTCTTGGTAGAGTGCCTGGCGAAGCTCCTCTAAGCCCTTCGTGGCGCTCCACTGACGGAACACATCACGGTACTGCTGACGGTGCTTGACGCCGCCCCACATCTTCAATCGCACTAGTTGTTGTTGGCTTGGAGTGCCTGCTGCTGAGTAGTCCTGCTGAAACCCTACGGTCGTAGCACTCAATCGCCTGCTCAACTGATTGCGACGGTACGCTAGACCTACACATGATGCAAGGAAAGAAAGAACAAAAAAGTACGGAGAAAAAGAAACACACGTGTAACAATGTTTTGGAGCAATCTGCATCCTCTTCACTGCAATCCGTCCACCGCCATGAGGTGCGGTGTGTTGGGCCATGTGCGGGCAGATCTGATCTCACCCAGCTCCGACTTCCTATCCGCCTCAGAAGCAGTAACGTACACGGGCATACCACAAATTAATTCAATGAGCATTGCTGTGCGTGTGAGGAGTAAAGCCAAATTAGCTCTCATTCGTCCAAAGTCATTAGATCCATGGCACTCATTCATTGTGCATCCACAGTTACATGGTTGATCCACGTTGTACACCTCTCGCTCTCTTACCACGCATCGTCAGGCTCAACAACCATTCTCAGAAGCCTAACCGTTGCGTCTCCCCTCGTTGCACACACATGTGTGCGTGTGTGCGTCCCCGTTGTGCATTCCACTCAATTTATTCTTCAGAAATACAACAGATATGTTCTCCGTGAAAAGCATCGGGCAGGGCGTCGGAGTGAGGCCTTACGAACGCCAAGGTTGTACGGCCTACCGACGCCGCTACGTGTGTGTGTTGGTACGGGAGCTCGCGGGCGCCCACACGTGTTTGGGGGTGTTCCTGTGTAGAAGCGAGCGATTCAAGTCACTCTTGTGTGCCAACACACACACACACACACACGCGTACTCTCTCTCTCTCTCGCTTGTTTAGATTATCAACGCAAATGGCATACGCCCGCACTTGCTGGTCATAGCCTCCGCAGGAGGTAGCGTGAGATACCCCAGCTCTTCATAGCCTGGCCTGCGTCTCACCATACAACAGCAACGACGTCCTTCATGAGCTGAACCTTGAGCGGCTGGGAGGGGTATAGCGCCCACAAGTGAGGAGTATGGGCTCTTCCCACCACATCAATGGCTCAGCTGCAAGATGGAGGAGACTTGTGTTGGCTAGGACCGTCGCATGCGTTGGTACACCACGGCCAATGTGCCGCCCATGGCGAGTGCGCCGAGGGCCCAGGCCAGCTTGGATCCTTTCTTGTGAGTTCCTGCCTCCGGTGCCTTGGGCAGTGCGCCGGAGTTGATGAGCTGTCTAATGCAGTCTCCGAGGGTCTCATCCATGGGGGTGAGCTGGAGGCCGAGGAGCTTCGTCGCCTTGGTGGTTTCTAGTTCCTTCTGAATACCCAAGTTGCGCCAGAGGAATTTGAGACGCACTCCACGAGCGGATTGGGTGGAGCCCACAAGAAGGGTCAGGAAGTTGTTGGCGGTCCGCGTGGGGAAGGTGAGGTGCGGGAAAATGCGCTTCATCATTCGGCAGAGCTCCGGCAGGCTGAGGGAGCTATTGCTGATAAGCACACGCTGGTCCTTCAGATCGGGGGTCTCTAGGGCCAGCACATGTGCCTCGGCCACATCACGAACATCCACAAAGTTCCAGTACAAATCAGGGCAGAAGGGGAAGTACCACGGCGCACTCGCCAGAGACAGTATGGTTACAATAACCTCACTCGTCTCCTGGCTTCGGCTGGGGCCGATGGGGATGGAGGGCAGAAGCACCACCAGCTCCACGCCAAGCAGCTGCTTGAGCCGCCACGCCTCACGCTCGAAGATCATCTTTGCGTACGGTACGGGGTCGGTTGAGGCGGTGGCAACGCTATTCCAGCAGGTTTCATCAAAGGTCTTGGCTTGGTCGGTGATGTGGAAGACGGAGCTGGCGGCACCGGTGAGGATGATACGTTTCACGGACTTTGCTCCCAAACGCACAGCATCAAAGAGTGCCTGCACCGCAGCGGTGTGGTAGGCTACGAGATTAGCCTCCTTCGCAGCCGCCGTGGGGCAGCCACAGTGGATGATGTACTTGCAGCCCTTGATGGCCTCACGCAGAGCGGCCGAGTTGGTCATATCCACATCCATCACCGTGAGACGTGCGGCCGCTGTACGGTTCATGGTGTATAAGTCAATCTGTTGTTGTGTATTGCCTGCATCCATCAAGGTGACACGAACGGTGTAACCACAGTCGAGTAACTTGGCAATGACGTGGTTGGAGATGTAGGCGTTGTCACCAATGACGAGGACCGTCACTTTGCTCTTGGCACTCTTGCTCCGCTCCTTCTCCGTCTCTGAAGAGAGCTGGTGCAGAATGGTACTGACGGGAAGAGAGCGCGGCTGCATCAGTGGGGTTCCTGCATCATCATCGGAGAGGAACTCCGTCGCGTTGGCTCCCTCATTCAGGTCTAAGGCGCTTCCCGAAAATACACGCTGGAGAACAGCCCCAAGCTGCGGCTGCACTGGTTGGCCATCCTCCGTAAAGAAGTCGGCACCAGGGCCTAGCACATGTGGCTGCTTGATGAGGGTTCGACGGAAGACAGAGTCCATATCCTCCAATGAGAGGCAGCTGCCGGAGAACACACGAAACATGATGATGGGTGCACGGCGGATGAAGGGTTCTGGAGCTCAAGCTCTGTTGTGTTCTTTTTTTGTTGTTGCGTTGTTGGATCAAGTTTGATGTTGAGGTGTTATCCGGAGATGCAATCCTCCTACGTACGACACGAGGACGCTGAAAGAGTGTGTGCTGCCGGGGTTATGAAAAATGTGGCCTTGTTGCTGCACAACACACAGACCAATGCTCCAGTGCGTTGAGGTACTTCTAACCACAATTCTACACAAGAAGTTTGAGGTGTTCCGCGACGAGAGAGGGGGTTAGGGAGTACCCAGGAATCCGATCTGGTGAATGAAAAAAAAGACGCTCAAGATAGGGCACTCTCACGATGATTCTCAGCTCCTGATGGGTGAACCAACAACCGCACGCGCACGTCGCCTTGGTAAATCTCGCCGGAAGGACTCGACGATGATGTTGGCGGGGTTGGTATGGAGGTGAGAGGAATCGAAAGTAGATGGTTAGTCAGGTGTTTGGCAGCCTTCACAGGGGTTGAGAAAGATACGTACCCAGCCAGTACACAGAGAGGTTCAGCTCCGATACTCAATGTCGTCCTATCCTGTGGTGTGCGTGTGCGTGTGTATGCGTCGGCCTGGTGCGTGGGTCTGTTTGCTGCTGAAGATAATCGAACAAGAAATGATGATATACAAATCTGCGAACGTTCCCTGGACGCTTGCTCAATGCTGTGTTGCTGTTCCACGTCCTCCACGATGTGGTGGGGGTAGGTGATGGATAGAAGTGGAAGAAGCAGGGGAGTTATGCGCGGGAGAGAAAGCTAAGAAGGAGAGGAATGACGTGCAGAGCGCGCAGAGTGACTGCCTCGAGAGAGCTGGAGTAGAGAGCTGCCCTCAATAGCACACAGAAGCCGAGGCAGATGTGGCCGTGGGCCGATGTCGATCCGGAAATGAAAAATTTGTTGTGTTAGGCCCCGGTGATATGGGTTCACGGGGAGGAGCAATGAAAGTGAGGATAACTTAGCTCTAGCTGCTGCAGTACACTTGCGTTCCTGGCTTACTACGACGTGTATGCTGATGCGTGCGTGTGTAGCACCAACCAAGAGACAAATAACAAGGACAGAACAAAGAAAGAAAAACAGCGAATTGATGTGAGGGTCCAGCGTTGAGGATCTCATCCATCACCAACTGCACAACAGACGAGCCGGGAAGATTATTCTTCTTTTTCTCAAGTAGGCATCTAACATTGCATTTGTAGGTGAACCCTCTTTCACAAGAGGCATGGGTACAAGATGATGGGTGTCATGGCGAGCCACGATGGATGGAGGTGGTACACGCATCAGTGCTGGAAATACACTTCCTGCGACTCCTCATTCGTTGGAGCTGCAGGCTGCGCAGCGGCTAGCACCTTGAGGTACAGAGGGTTGTCTCGCAGAAGACGTCCGTGATGAAAGGTGGGCTCGCCCGCCATGGCTGGCTCAGGCATTTGCACCGCTGCACGAGGACGCTTCGCTCCACGCGTTGAGCCGCGGCGCCGTGGCTGTTGTTGGCTTCGACCACCGTCAGAGCTCGAGGTGCTCAAACGCCCACGGCTGATACTTCGATGCACTAGGCCAGAGCTTTCACCACTCTTCCGTCGCGAGGCCGTGCTAGTTGATGTTGGCTTGTGTGGGGAGCCATCACCGAGGGTAGCTTCCTCTTCCAAGGACGACGCCGCATCCCCCAACACACCCGTCTTTGCCCCGCACCAGGTGTTGTTCGGTGGTGAGGGGCGTCGCAGGCACACGTGTGCCTCCATAGCCCCGCGCTCAAGCTCCGCCAGCGCTTCGTTCAGCCGCTCATCGTAGGTTTCCGTGTAGGAGCAGGGGGAGGCAGAGACGGGAACCGTACGCAGCGGATCCTCTGGGTGGTGTTGGTTAGAGGAGTCATGGGCTGAGCGCACTGGGGTGGTGCATACTGCCGTGGTGTGTGGTGTGGCATGCCTTCTCGGCGGAGATGAAGGTGTTGCAGTGGCGGTGGTGGTGAGTGTGGAGATGCCATGCCCGCAGTGAGAGCATATACGCCGACCATGGCTCCTATTAGATACCTCCTGCGAGCGGCTTGGGGTGGCTGCTCCTACATCATCGTCATCCTCCTCCACCTCCACCATCGACGATTTTACGAGCACATCATGCGACGGCGCTTCTCTCTGGACTACGGAAACACAGACGGTGGTGATGGAGCTCTGAATACGCTCAAACACGGCGTGCAACCAACGATGTCTCTCATCCACGGATTGCATCATGGACGATGTGCCAACAATTGCGAACACTGGAGCTACCCCATGTGCGGGCTTCACCAACGGCAGGCATTCCTGGAGAGTTGTGTCTTGCCCACTCTCCACCCTACGAAGAGGAACCACGAGGACGTGAAACGTCATCACGTCTCCAAGCTGGATTCGATCGCCATGGCCAACAAAGATGGAATCATGATCAGGGGTGAGGGTGCGGATATCATCCACAGAGGCACACGACCGTGAAGCAGAGCGCACAATGATGGGCACCCCTCTTGTTGGAGCCAAGATGCGAACCCTGAGACGGAGGCCGTGTGGGACTAGAGGAAGTGTTGGTGCAGGGAGCTCATCCTGGCCATCTGCGAGCTGCTCTACGGATAGCTGAAGGAGGCGCCGAGAACAGCTGCGGCTGTTGTGAAGGTTCCAGCGGAGTGAGGGTGAGTGGCGGCCAAGGATGATGGACTCACCGGCGGTGGCGCGAATCTCCACAAGGTCTGAGCGGCGGCACGGGGCGGCAAGGTGGAGGGCGGCTGGGCGACCAAAGAGCACAATCTTGTACTCGTCGTGCTCCGCCATGGCGAAGCTTACCAACCAACGACGTGCAACCAACGTACGTCTACAACCTACACTGGACGAAGAAGGCGGAGGAGATGGCAGTGCAGATGAGTCAAGGAAGCACAGAAAGACGGGTGCAGCACCACCACACAAGGATGAATAAGAACGAGCACATTGATGCAGTTGATGCGCAGCGCCCGGCCATACGACTGGCGCGCGGCCCAAACCACGTCATGGCATGACATTCATCACGTCGCCAGCGGACTCTCGTTGACCAAGACGCTGTCGTCATCCTCATCATATCCGTGCGTGAGCGACGCGTTCTCCAACGATTCCGACGTGGTGGTGATGGGGGTGTGGAGGCAGTCTTGCACATCGCGAATCCATCGTTTGGCGGCAGCCATGAAGGGGAGGGTGGCGGCTGCCAACGCCGTCGTTTGTGCGTGACGGAGGTCCAGCACCCGATGCATCAGAAGTACGTTGTTGTTTTGGCAGATACCCACACCGCCACCAGCCATCTCCTTCCCCAGCAATGCCCCAGAGAGGGCCGCTTCATAGACCAGCAGCCGCCTTCGCGGTGATGTTGGCAGCTCTGGCAGAAGGGCGGTGTAGAGGAAGGCCACCTGCGTCTCAACATCTACGGTCAGGAAGAGCTGCGACGGGCAGTCCATCATGGGGATGGAGAAGGTGTTATGAACGTCCATCACAAGAGCTGCGTCAGCGATGCCTAGCACCGCCGCCATATGGCGAAGGCTCTCTTGCAGGAAGTGATTAAAGGATGCATCGGGTGTGTTGGTGGCACGGCATGAAGGGAGATAGTCATTCACGTGGACCGACGGCACACCTTCAGCCATGGACTCTTCTAGTTGCTGAATGCGCCTGGCGCGCAGCTCCAATTCCGCGGTGGCCTCACGGAGCTGCTTCTCCAGCTGTTGGGTGTGTTGCTTCTGCTCCGCCATCCACAGCTCATTCTCTGTGCGCAGGCGATGACGCTCTCCGCGGATCAACTCCAGCTGTTGCGCGAGGGCCTCTTCCCCCGTCCGACACGTCTTGCTTGTGGCCTCCTCCGCGTGAAGAAGCTGATGACTGTGGTAAGAAACACCATCACCAGGGCGTACGTGGACGCTCTCGCTTCTCACCGATGACGCGGGAGGAGAAAACCGCGGGTAGCGTGTGGAGCTGGGCAACGACAGTCCCGGCGAGGCGCTGCCGTGCAGAGATGTGCTCGTTGACCACACCTCCACAGGCTCGCACGGATCAGGGCTGCACCCCGACCCACGCCGCTGTACACGCATGACGGAGAGTTGGCTCCCACTGGGCTTCAGCGTGCGGTTATTGTTGGTGCGTGGTCGAAGTATTAGCGTCGCGCCGTTGTTGAGTCCGACGTCCAAGCCACGTTCCTCATCTTGGAAGATGACGTCGTTGAAGCACAGCTCTTGGTGCTCCAAACTAGCACCCGTGGCTTTTTCAAGGTAGCGCCGAATTCGACGGGCGCTGAGCAGCTCCACGCGGCCACGCAGCGTGAGCTTCATAATGGCCCCATCGCTGGATTCCACGCGAATCCACTGAGGCTCTGGATCTAGATGGGAATGAATCATGTGTGGGTGGTGATGAGGAGATCTAGTGCATGCTATCTTCTTTGTGTGTGTTTATGCTCTCACTGACTCACCCCTTGGCTGAGAAAGAGTGCATGGAGGAAGTAGTAGATGGGGTTGACGTACGTGTGTGTGGTGATGTGTTGAGCACTCACACTGTGGTATGCCGAGGAATGAACGGTGCAGAAAAAATGATGGGTTTGAAGTGGAGGGTGCCTCCTCCTCCTTCATCACCATGTGGGCTATGATACACGCGACGTACCACCTAGATGGAGCCGCTATCCGACGAGGTTGATCCATCATCGGCATCACCCTGTGTGAGGAAGGTCAGCTTGGGCGGTGCGTTGGAGTGCGCCTTCTGCCGTGCCTTGTTCGTCATCTTGGTAATCATCTTGGTCACCTCCTCATGATCCTTCGGGTCTTCTGTGGGTTCGTTCATCTCGAAGCGCCACGCACGATCGAAATCCGGGGTGGACTGCCGCAAAATGTAGCGCGCGCCCATACACAACTGATGGCCGACAACCAGGCTGGCCGAGCCCTTCACGGACATGCCAATCTGCTGGAAGGAGTTGTAGTTGAGAACGCGGTCGTACTCCACATTGCGTGCGAAGGGAATCTTTGCCTGAAAGGGAAGTGAGGTGGCCAGCTTGGAGTTGGAGATGACCCGCGTCTCGTTCATCATCTTGTAGAGGGACTCATCAATGAAGCCCAGGCTGCAGGAGGTGAAGCGTGGCGAGATAATGACGTGGATACGGTAGAAGGCAGAGCTCAGGAAGCGGCGCTTCCAAATGGTGTGGAAGCGGACGGTTGGGGTCCAGTTGTAGTCGATCTCGTTGAGAAAGAAGAGCGCGCGCTGCAGCTTGGCGCGGATGCCACTCTCCAACAGACGAAGTTTGGCGCGTCGGACCGGAAAGGGCTCGTTGAGCAGCACCTTCAGGGATTGCTCTACATCCTCGAGAAGGATGCCTAGGTGGACCTCCGCAGATTCCTTCAGGGCAACGAAGGCATCGTACTCCTCAATCCGCGACTCCAACGACAGGAGAATCGATGAAAAGTTTTCCGTATCACCCATGATGCGGACGCAGCGCGCCTGCAGCTGCACACGCAGCTCCGCCTCCTCCGTGGTCTGGGCAGAGATGGAGCGAAGGAAGGTAACGGTGTAGAGGAGCACCCACTGGGCGGTGTGGGTGTCCGTGATGATGTCATATGCCTGTGAGAGCACATTCTCGCGAGCAAAGTCAAGCACCTCGTTGGCCCCGGTGAGGAAGAGCGGGTCCTCTTGCTCGCGGGCCATGTCAGCGGCATGCTCCTCCGGATTTGCCGATGGCAGCTTCCGGACGAGCATCGGCATCGAGACCTTCACGTCCAAGTCGCCCACTTCCAAGGTGGAGAGGATGATGGTAAGAGACTCGAGCACCTCGTGGAAGTTAAAGGGGTGGCAGAGGGCGTTGAGCTCACGTTCTGCCGTGGAAATGTTCTCCTCTACGTCCATCCTTGCATCAAAGATGGAGCCGGTGTGGCGGTACGAGCACCGAAACTTCTCAATGAAGGGAAGCTCTAAATCGTTGGAGGAGGAGGAGGGCGGCCGCGGAGGCTCCTCGGCGTTCAAAGGCGGACCCTGTGTGGGAGGAAGGAGTGCATCCAGAGAGGATGCGACGGAGGCACGCTTCGCATCACCAACTTTATCCTTGACAGCGGAAGCTCCTTCCTCCTCCTCTTCCTCCTCTGCCTCTGCCTGCAGGCTACGGTGAGGGAGGGGGTGCACCGAAGTGGATGCTTGCTCTCCGGGATCTCGTTCGTCAATGGCCGATCTCGTTGGCAATGAGGTTAAGTCGATCGGGTTCCACAACAACTTTTCTTCCTCCGTGAGGGGCTCCAACACCTTCTTGGGGTTGTACAGCGCATCTCTCACGGACTCCTCCGCCGCATTGCCAAGACCACGACCAAGCACTAGCTGCTTCACAAACTGCTCCTTGCGCTTTCTCTGCCTCTCTCTGAACGCCTCTCGAATGCGCTTGTTGAGCTCCTCCTTTTCTTCTGGGGAGATGGTGGTGATGCTGGTCCGGCTATGGAAGTCATGAGTGCTACGGAAACTGTTCTCCATCGAAGAACAACGGTGCGCCACCAGAGTGTTGTTGATGCCTGCAAACTAACTAAGACAGCAACGTACTGAATGTGAGGAAAAATACCAAGCAACACATTGTTGTTCAAACTTCAGACTTACACATCGTTGCCAACAACACGTCATGAGCACTGAGCGACATCTTCCCTCGCCCCAACACGTCCTTTTGTTTTTATACGCCGAAATAGTGCATCCATTAGCTTCCCCCCCTGGAGATCACAGGCATTCATATCCTTATGTTCCTCGTCAAGATCCACCACAAAAGAAGAGCCACACAACTCACACATCCAATGACAACCGATGTACTGATCTGTGTGGTAGATATCCAGGTTGATGGGTTGGAATCCGTACACACGGAGAGAATAGCAATGAGCGGCTCCTCATTGTCCTTCACAACCTCATGAAAGGCATCATGAATGGATATGTTGTGAGGACGCACACATTGTAGCTCCACCTCCGCACAGGAACTACTCACTACTGTCTTTGTAAAAATCCCATGTTCTGCAAAATGCCAGTCTGAATAGACTTCATTTCCTTCGCATCTATGCACACTGAAGGTGTTGGATGTGAGCCGACGACGATGTGCGTGATCCATCTCAACAACATACCGGAGGCTGTCCGGAAGACGTGGTGTGCAGCACAAGGAGAGCGGAATGAACCGCCGTGGTGTAGAGTTGCTCAACGGGACCGTCCAGGGCCGACGCCATTGGACGCAAAGACGCACACGTTGGTCCTTCAAAGTGGAGATACTCACCAGCGACACCACGTACACGTACGAAACGTCATGATCGGCATGGTCCAATCTTGATTCTTCTCGTTGGCTGAGCTTCGTTTCATCTCCGTTGGGGTGAACGCAACGAAGTTGGCCGAGCTGAAGGACGCCGTTGAGCCGCACCCGCAGGCCCTCCACAGCTCCCGGGGCCGCACCATCATCGCCCTCCTTCACAACCACCGCCCCACACGCGCTAATGGGAAAGCGTATCGATAAGGATGCTCGACGTGCACCACCACGTAGCTCGGCCAGCTGCGCAGCAGAGATGGAGAAGGTTGATTGAATGCTGTACGCCAACGTTGTGTTGGAAGATCGCACCACAACATTGCACTGCGAACACGAGAGCCGCTCCCATCCCGCAGTGGTTGTTGGTTGAGGCTCGCCCTCACTGCCCTGCTCTCGTGGAGCATCCGTTGATGGCCCGGCATGACGTGAGATGAAGACACCACTCAGCACACCAACATTCTCCCGCCACGCTCCACCTGCCTTCTTCTGCGCGTGTATACGCACAGGTGATGACCCATCAATCCCTTCGCTTGCACTCATCTTGACCGCTTCGTTTTACCGCCACTCCTTCCCACGAATCACTGGTGCTGATGTGCGTGGTGCTTGGCATCCAAATGGGTATGTTGGCTGTGTTGTACAGCTTCAACTCATCTGCTTGTCTGTGTATATGTGTGGAGGTGATGATGATGTCCGTAGTAAGTGAAAAGAAGGAGAAGCAAGGCAAAGAAGAAGGAGGTCCGTCGAAGTCCTCACGGTGTGATTCATTCACTCATCCACGCTGGCTGACGCGAGGTCGTCGTGCACGGCAGTCGATGTGGCTAGACTCGTTGGACGCCCAGCCACCACATTCCAAGGTGCGATGAATGTGAATGTATGGTGGGGCGAAGTAGCAGATGGGGTGTTTCATAATGACCGTCGCCACTGGACGACGACGACGGCCAAGCGGAGGTGTGTGTGTGTGTTGTGTGCAGCAAGGGTTGTGTAGTCTATCGCTCACTGCTTCCACTTCGGCTTGAGCTTCCGGATGAGGTGTTGGATGAGCGACTGGGTTCAACGGCTGCTGGTGGTGGCTGCACCGACCTGGGCCGTGATGCATGGCAAAGGACACACTCGTGGACTTTATCACCAATCATCACGTTGCAGTTGGGGCAGTGCCACAGTACAACATCCATCTCATGTGTGGGTCGGTTCCAGCGCACCTCCTTCTCGTTTGTGGAGTTGGCATAGAAGAGATGCTTGCTCAACGTGTCGAAGTACTCATGCCAGGTTTCGCTAATATGATCATAGTAGCACGTCTTGGTATCGTGCACGCCACCACACTCCTTGCACAGATACTTCTTGATGGTGCAGGACGCCGCGGCATGTCCGCGCTGGCCACACTTCCAGCACCCCCGTACCCGGTCAATGTGGGGGTAGTCCTTCGGAGAGTGGCTCAAACGTGGGCAGTTGATAGTCCAGTGATTGCGATGGCAAATGTGGCAGATGAAGTTGGGCGGCACACGTGGAGGAGGAACCGTTTTGCGGGTGTCTGGGCTGGATTTTCGCTCACGACTGCGGCGTCGGCTGCGGCTATGCTTGCGAGATCGTCCGTCTGAGCGACTTGATACGCGATGATCGCGGTCGCGATCACGATGGCTTCCCATTTGTGGGGTTGGCGGCTTCCTGCACGCGAGTGTTGTTGGATGCCGGCAGAGGAGCTCTGCGGAGGAAAGGGCACCCAATGACCTAATCGAGTTGTGAAACAGAAAAAAAAAGAAGGATATTGGCGAGAAGGAGCATCACAGAGACAGTCACCCACGTTAGTGGTATGAGGCAGACACACACTTGTTCCATTCCATGAAAACATGGGACCCTCGCAATCCAACCTCACTCCGTTTCTGCCCCTAGCATCATAATCTCCTCCGTCAGCTGCAGCTGACGCCGTGCCACCTCACTTGTTGTTTGGTGGTCTGGCGGTGCGCTGCCGCACGAGAGGCGCCACATTTGCTCCGCCGCATTGTCCTTATCACAGACCGGGGCCATGGATTGCAGTCGTATCTCATCTCCAGCATGCAGGTTCTGCGCAGGAACCACGTAGACCCACTTTCCTTCATTCATGGTTGAGAAGTCATAACCAAACTGTTGACGAAAGAAGCGTGTGAGCCGATTCGTAGAGGACTCTCGTGCCGTGCGTGCAATGACGTAGCTGTTGGTGGCTGCACCGCCATGTGGAAAGAGATGGACGAGAGGAATGATGCCAATGGAGCGATTCGCACCAAGTGCCAACGGTGTGGCATGGGAGAGGCATACGGAGACCGCCCACTGAAGATCTGCTCGTGGAATCTTGTTTACCAGTGGGCCTCCATTGATGTAGTTGCGGATCATTTGCAGCAGCACATCAGCCAAGCAGGGCTCATCTGGGTCAAACACAACACCATCATCAAAATACGGAGCGTTTTGGAGAGTGCGCGTCCGGCTCAGCAAGTCGGCGAAGGCGTGCCGTGCATCCGTCACCGGACTACTTCTCGCCGTGATGAGGTCGGCCACAATCATTCCCAATGAGCGGAAGAAGAACTGACAAATGTCTGCATCTTCTGAATCCGCTCCCACATTCAACGCGTTGAACTGCCGCTCACGCTCAGCATCATAGAGGTTGTTTTCATCATCCACATCGCGCGCACTCACGGCACGAAAGCCAATCAAGATGGACTCTGGAATCGCCAACAGTGGAGTAAGACGCGGTACGTCCTCCGTGACGAAAAAGGCGTGATCACGAAAGGTTGAGGTATGACGACGAATCTCCACACTAGGATGTATAAAGACATGATGATCATGACACCACATCAAGAGCTGATAGAGTGAATGGCCTTCGGCCCCACGGCTCAGATTCCCCGCACAAGCCAGATACCGACGTCGACGGTGCAGCGCATGCAGCTCCAACCTATTCACGGGAACTAATGAGAACGGGTCCTCCACATCCCCATCTTCATCGTCTTGGTTGCTGTCATGTCCACCATGAAAGGCACGACGTACGTCATCCGAAATCTGCTGACGTTGAAAGGTTGCACACGTCAACCACTCCGTCCCACACACAACCGAACCTCCTTGCTGAATAAACCCAATCGCCTCCATCAAAGCTTCCCTCTTTGGAGACCTCTGCCTACACAAGAACACAAAAGAAGAAACAACACAGACAATACATGAACTAGAACAACCACATCACTCCACACATACATCAACAACAACCTTCCCAAGTACTCAGATTCACATGTACTCTCGCCCCATGTACTACGGCTCAAATGACGATAGTAATCATCAAAGCCACTACCCACGAGGCATACTGCTCCACCACACACACACATGCATAGCAAATTGCCAAAACAGCAGTTGCACACATCATCCCCTCAGATCGGAGCGAAAGAGAAGTTCAAACGTGGTCGGCAGAAGCACAGGACTGGCCCATGCCTACGACAGTAGTAGTGAATGTACTTTATCATCACGCAGGGTGTTGAGAGGTGTGGCTGCAGCAGTCGACCAAAATGCGACTGAGTGTGAGCACGTGGCACACAATGGGGAAGTCTGCCATAACAAACAGAAGAACTCTGGGGATTGAATGGAAGCCAGACGCACAGCAAAGAGTGCATGAACGGCCAATATGAGTCCCTGAGCCGGAGTGAGTGCGGAAGGGAGAAGATGAGGTGAGTAGGGGGGGGGACTAGCAGAAAGTCCTGCATAGTGAATACGGGACATTAGGAGAGGAAGTCCGTTGTACGTCATATGGTTCTCACGTCGCTTTGGTAGTGCCACACTCTGAATGGATATCAGACAACACTGCGTAGCTGACGTTGTTGTGCAGAAGGAGAGAGCATAAGCACTAACACAAAGCGCGCATCTCTCACAAGAACCCATGATCTCGCCGTATTTACTTGCGCTAGATGAAGATCGGTGGACCTCACAACGCCCAGAAATACGGCTTCCAATATGTTCAGATGAGTGGAAATGGGAACCACCCCAAACACATTCACACACACACACAATACGCAGCGCGCTTTATGTGCAATAAATCTCCGTTGCAATAATCACCACTGCGCGATGAGATCACGCGCTAGCGGCGGTTGGTGCCACGTCGTCCTCGTCATCCTCTGTGTCGTCCCACACAGACACACATATATACACACATACTCACGCACGCTGGATGAGGTTGTCAGACTTCTTTGCGGTGATTTGTCTCCGCGCTGGGACACAACCCTTGGAAGATAGCTATCTTGATTTCCTCACGCAACACACATCCAGCGTACACACAGCATGCGCAACCATCAATATCGTCATACAACGCAAGCAGACACGCACACATCATCCCCTCAGATCGGAGCGAAAGAGAAGTTCAAACGTGGTCGGCAGAAGCACAGGACTGGCCCATGCCTACGACAGTAGTAGTGAATGTACTTTATCATCACGCAGGGTGTTGAGAGGTGTGGCTGCAGCAGTCGATAAGGGAGTTGCATGTGTGTGGGGGGGGGAGGGAGGAATGTGGAAATGTCTATGTCTTTTGTGATGAATGAGCATAGAGGCAGTGAAAGATGAGTGGTACAGTAGTATGATACTCAAAGTGTGTTTAGAGGATTGTGATGGTGTATGTCAGTGCGGTGTGGTGTGGTGTCGTTGAAGAGGGTCACTTGTCTATAATCCATCCGTCAAGCAGAGCATGTTGTTCTGCCTCCTTTACGCTTTGATCCTGCAGGTCCAGCTGACCAACGGTAGGAACGTAGTGCTGCTTTCCAGCTGCCAGGTCCTTTTCAATGCGTACAGCGGCAAAGGTTGGGCGGATAGAGAATACACGCATGATGCGATTGTACACTTCTGCTGGTGCCAACTGGAGCAGTTTTTGGCGAAATTCAGGCCTTAGATTGTGACTGCAGTCATCTACAATGAAGCTACGTTCTTTTCGAACGTAGCGAGCAACTTCGCTGAGGATTGCCTCTTCTACTTGTTCTTCATGGTCGTAGTTGGTGGGGCTTCCAGTGATGGCTAGTCGAATGGCATCACTGGAGATGACGCGGTACGATTTGTGTACTTGCTGGACATAGAGGCTGGCCCAGGTTGTCTTGCCGCTTCCATACATACCAACACAAATGATAATGGTTGGGCGGTGGGAATCAGCCTGTGAGCGTGGCGAGCGCCGCTCCTTTTTAGGACTTGTGTATGTCTTTCGTTTGCTGCGGGGCTTCGAGGAGCCGCTTCCGTCCCCGGCACGTGCCATGTAGCGGTTGATGATGAAGACCATCACAGCAACAAGAGTGAGTAGGAGGGCAAGGGGCCTCATCCTACCACTCGCCACAACAAGAGACTGTGAAGGCATTGGATAATAACGAAGAGAATCCTTGGCACTCGTGTGCGTGTGTATAGGTGGGTATATGGGGATACAACAAGACAGTGAATGAACGCTAGAATAGAACAAGATGGAGATGAGGAGATCGGCATAGACTGAAGAGGAAGGCACTGCACATGGAGGTAAGTCATGAATGGGGCAAACAAAACATCTTGTGTTGAACATGTGCCCGCATGGCGCATGGCACATTCGCCGCCATAGCATCTCCTTGCGGCCTGTCTAGTAGTTGTTGCGCCAAGAGCGGCGTAAAGATGGAACCATCTCTAGCCCATAGGAACGTGTCCTCACTCACTTCCAGCGTTCTTCATGACGTCTCTTGATAGAACCTCCCCACGTGTGTGTGAGTGCGTGAGAGAGAGAGGTCCACTTAGGATTCATCCTCCATGCTGACGGAAAGACCATATCGGAACTGGCTACCCTCCTTCAGAAGATTCCGTTGCGCTGTGAGACCCCAATGCACGCTTCGGTTGGCAACCCCACGAAGGGTAATGGAGCAGTTACCATCGCTTTCTGCCTTCATGGCGCCGAGGAGTGGCACAGACACCATCCACGAGTGGGATTCCTCACCCTTGGGCTGAAGCAGATTGGGCAAGCACAAACGGAAGCCCTGGGTAAAGCCCGCGCAGACGTGCGTCGTGGAGCTCAGGAGGTCGAAGTTGTAGGAGCATGCCACAGCGGTGGATGGGGAGAGGCGCTGCAGCACAGCTACTCGTGCAGCATTCCATGAATCCATACTACGCGTCATCTTGGCGGCAATGGACCAGTTTACCCCTGAGAAGCCAACACCCGTGTACATCGCATCCACCTGCTCCCCAATCTCCTCACTCTGCTCAAGGTAGCTGATGCGCTGGCGCTCAAATCCAGCCCCGAGAAGAAGATTGAAGAACTTTGTTCCGCAATCAAAGAGAAGGTTGCTGCTACCAAGGCCATTGCGCTGGTAGCCCAGCGTGCTGTAGAAGTCGCTGCGCTGGTAGGCCGTCGTGACGCTGGACACATCTTGTGTGGCAGAGGAAATTGTGTTGACGATGAAGCGCCCAGACAGGGTGAGCCCATCCACCACATCCTTTGCCTTGCCAGCTACGCACACCGAGCCATCACTCTTGAGCATGAGATTCTGCTCTAATCGGCAGTTTTGCAGTGCCATCATGCCCCAGGACAACTTCAGCTTCCCAAGGCTCGTTCCATCACGCTTCAGCACCATTCGGGGAGAAAAAGAGACGAAGTTTGGCACCCTGCCGGTGTTGGAGTTTGGTGAAGAAAACGGTTTCGGCACCACGACTGTCTGTGCAGCTGGCTGCTCCGGTGCGGCCGCTGTTGTTGCCAGTTCGGAGAACTGCTTTGCCTTGATGGCGAAGAAGAGGTTCGTGCCATCACGGAAGGTTTTCACGAAGAAGTCATCCACAAGGGTGAAGTAGCTGTTGAGGGTCTTTGGGCTCTCCATGGCTTTGATGTTTGTGTGATGATGATCTATGAACAGTAGTTGTGTGGGATTGAACTGCCAATGTGTTCGTTCCTTGTTGGTTAGGTGATCCACACCTCACAGCGCAAATCTATGTGTGGTGTATGAAGACGTGGGTTAACGTGGTGGATGCCCAGCAACACCGCGTGCGCTCACCAAGAAATGATGAAGAGAAGAAGAAGGTGTTGCTCACATTCCAGCATTGCGCACCTCATTCCCATCATGGTGCAACAAAGAAATAGAACCAGGTTCCAAAGCAGTCAAGAGAGAAGTTTCTCTTGTGAGCGGTGTAGGATGAAGACCAACAACACCCCAATCCTCTTCCTCTACACAACAATGGAGGACATAAAGGCGATGAACCTGGAAGAGTACTCGGCTGGTGCCACACAAGAGATGCGGTCTGGGTCCGAAAGCAGCCCCTTGAAGGTGTGCTCAAACTGCTTCCTCGTGTTGTACTCCTGCAGGATGTCAATGATGCCCATGTAGTAGATCTCCTGGCGCAGACCAGGTGCATCGTTGCTGAGCATACCCCCTTCGAACTCTGTGAAGCAGCGGCCATCCACCTTGAGTTGGGAGCGTTGCGCTGCACCTCTTGCCTCAAAGAGGCCCCGCTGTCGTACGGCAGAGCGGCCAATGTTGACCTCGAAGGATGCATCTCGCTCAAACCCGCCACGGTCAATGGTGGGGCACCCCATCAGTGTGGGCTTCATGCTCAGCTCGCCATCCAGTGCCTCGCCATCTTCAGTAGCACTTGGGAGTACGTGAATGCCAATCAGCAGGGAGTAGTCCATGATCATGGAACCCTTGAGGAAGTCGCAATCCTTCTTGATCTGATCAATGAGCAACTTCCTACGCTCTGGACCGACATGCACCGGATTGCGGATGTCAAGATCCTTTTGGGTGACGGTGGCCTGAAGCTTCTCCTTCTTGGAGGCAAAACGTCCAATGGTGCTTCCCTTCAAGTCGTACTTTTCATGGATGGTGTTGGTGGTGGCGAAGACGTTCTGCATAATGACAACACGGTAGATCTTCGTCCCAACCTCCAAACGATGGTGACCAACAAAGTGTGGCAGCAGTGTATATGGATTATCACGTACGTGGTAGTAGTAGCGATGGAGAATCTCGCGAAGGAACTCACTCTCCTTCCGCGTCATGGTCTTGATGACCCAATCTCGTCCACAGAAGAAGAGTTGAGCCTCAGACTTGCCTGGGGTGATAATGCTATGCCACTTGCTGTTGCTGAGAACGTTGGAGAACTGCTTGGGGTCGATATCAAGAAACTCACGAATGTGTTGGTAGCACATGGGGGCGTAGTCCACGAAACGGAAGCTCTCCTGGAGCTCCTCATCCAGCGCCACCACCTCCTCCTCATCTTCGTCGCTCTCCACCACTAGGCCATATTGATTGAAGCTGTAGTTGCCGCCCGCATCGTTCCGGAGAACAAAGCTCCCCCCGATAGCGGCAGATGCGGATAGCGCCTGCGCATTCTCGTCCGTCATGGGGGCACCACCACCCGCTTGCCGTTGCTGGCCATCTTGCCGTACGCCATACGGAGCTCCCCCATCCTCTGCCGGGAAGCTATCGTTCCTCCCCATTGGATAGTTGCGGCGCTGCTTCATCTTGACCTGAGCGCTGGAAAAGCCGCAGAAGCCTTCATCGCAGCCTCGCGAGGTGGACCGTGCCGCCACGTAGTTTGTTTTGGTCTCAATAGTGAAGTCGCGGCGGAAGTCGAGGTCACGCTGCTTTTCTGGCTTTGAGATGCTCTCGATGCTCCTCGCAAGGGCATACTTGAGGCAACGGATGATCTTCTCCATCGCCTCATCTACATTGGTACCATCATCGCGTGTGTTGGGCTTGCCACCTTTTGGCGCGCTGCTGTCCAAGACCTCTTCATCACTATCAACGGTTTCGAGAGCCATGGAGGCAAGAAGCTCACGATTGTAGGGCATCACTCCTCCTCATCGATGTCCACCACACAGCAATGCCCAAAACGCAACAAGAGTTGGAGTGTGACGGGGAAATGTCTTGTGTCGCGAGCCTAGCCCAAACCTACCCAAGCTACCACAAAAGGAAAAAAAAAACGTGAAGGGAAAAAGAAGTAGGAGTTGTGTTGCGAAGAGCGTCTCAACCAAGTGAGGTAGATGCATTCGGCACGCTAATGACCACTTGTAGGACAGACAGGTTAATCGTAGATACTTAATGGTTGAACCGTCCAGGCATGGACGTCGAGGAGCCCACACAGCAAAGCCTAGGAAGCCTTGCGGGCACGCTTGCGGTTGCTCTGCCCCGTGCCGTACACCTTCCTCAGGGCGATGGCCTCCTCTGGCAGAGCCATTGGCGGCTCCACCGGCGCAGCAGCGGGAGCTGCCGCGTCTGACTTGGCGGGAATCGGCTCATCAGCCTCATCTTCTTCTTTGTGGCTCGTTGGAGGTGGAGCGGCAGTGGTGGGGCGTGCTTCTGTCGTTGTCTTCTTTGTCGCGGCAGCCTGACGTAGAGAAGCCACCACCAATGAGCCCGGCATTTGCACTCGGATAGAAGGAGTGGCGGCGATGATGTTCGACAGACGCTGCATCGCTCCAAACCACGTGGAGGGCTTCTGCGCTCCGAGTGGCGCCAACTTTTCCGTTAAGGGAAGTGGAGGATGAGCAGGAATCTCGATCGAAGGAAGTGTTCCGGTGCGTGGGCGATGAATGGACGTGCGTCGAAGAAGCGAGCCTACAGAGGAGGAGGCCCCTTCTGTTGCTGCCTGGCCGTCTGCCAATGAGGCGGCCTCCATTGCCGCCTCTCCTGCCGCTTCCTTCACAAGGTCTACAAGCTCCGCCACCTTCGTCCGAACGACTGCGCTGACTGGTGCGCAACACTTGAGTACATCCCGCGCCGACGTTGGTAGCTTAGAGGCAATGGACAGCACCGAAGACAAGTGCAGGATGGCGGTTGGTGAATCGTCCGCCTCACGTGCGGCAGCATCCCGCCAATTGAAGATGGCCCGAGCAACAGCCTCCTGCGAGGGGTTAAGCCCAGCCAAGCTACGGCCCATGGCCAGCTTGTAGGTCTCTTGGGGGTCCAAAGTGGGCTTCGCGTACACGTCGAGAGACAATCGCTGGCTCTCTGCGTACACATGCACCAGCAAGTTGCCAACGCTTGCTCGTCCTTCGCTATTGAGGAGGAGTGCCTTGAGACGGTCGTAGACGTAGAGGAGGTAGTGGGTGTCCTCACGTGCGTAGTGGGCCATCTCTGCTGGGATAGGTCGAACACGCCAATCCGCGGTTTGATACTGCTTCTGCAACTTCACCTGACAAAAGTGGTCCACCGCAAAGGCGAGGCTGTACGGCATGTGCAGGGCCTGCAAGGCCACGGCGGTATCGAAGAAGTTTATGAGATACAGGCCAAAGTCCTTCTGAAGCCATCGAATATCCTCTCGCGCACCGTGGAGCACCTTGAGGGTCTTTGGGTTCAGAAAGACAGGTGCGAGGAGATGCATGTCGTCTCGGATTTTGAGGCAGTCAATGATGTAGTCTGCGCTTCGGGAGCTGATCTGCATGAGGCAAGTGAAGCCCTGGTAGGAGTAGAAGTCGTGGTGCTCCAAATCCACGGCAATTTCCGACACCTGAAGCAGCTCTTGCACTGCTCGCTCAAGCCCTTCACGGTCATCAATGAAGGAGAAGGGAGACTGTGCCAGCGGGGCGTAGGGCGTCTCATTGGGCAGCATCTGCTCCGCCGGAACCTGAAACACGCGGATATCCTTCTCAAATGGATGGACCCCAGCCTTGCCCGTGTGGCGTACTCCACGCGCGTCGTGGTAGTGAGGAATGAACGGCTTTGCTGAGTTGTCCACGGGAGCAGAGAAGGTCAGTTGCGGTCGCATAACACGAGCCAGTCGAAGAGCATCACGTCCTCCACTTCGGCTATCAGGAAGAGCTTGCCCAGAGTCTCCGAGGGCACTTCCAAAGGACACTGAAAGCTGCTCCTCAGCGTTCATGCGCTGCCCACGCACCTCATCGAGAACCGTATCAACATGCTCCAGAAGTGAGTCCAGAGCTTCCATCGCAGCAGATCGCTGCTCTTCCGTAAGGAGTGGGGCACCGGTTTTGTTGTCTGATTCTTCAGAAGTCAGCGTGAGCCGGCGACGCTTCGGAAGTAAGCGGCAGCAGTTGCCCATGAGCTGGATAAGTTGGCCACTTTCCTCACGAACGTGTTTGCGGAACTCTGGAAAGGCCAAGTTGTAACTGTAGTCCTCGTCGGGAATAGATCCTGCGAGCTTACTGTAGCTGAGCACATCGCTGAACACTCGACTGACGACGGACTTCGTCTGAGGCAGTGAGTCAGGAGGTGCCATGGTGAAGCTACTAATCGTAGTGTATATGCTATTCGATCAAAAAGAAGGAGAGAAGTGAGAGTATGTACGTCAAGCAACGGTTCAGTACTTTAAGCAGTGATACATCCATGGTGGTGGCAACGGAAGTGTATGTGTGTGTGTGCGTGCGTAGGATGCGATGAACCCAATCATGGACCTTCCTTCTCAAGTTTCTCCATCAACGGCATTGGCGGTGGCTTCATCTGGATGGTGCAGTACGTGTATAAGAATCCGCCCACGAGTGATATGACGATTCCTACATAGCCAATAAAGTCAGGAAACTGGCTGAACACCACCATGCCCAAGAAGGTCAGCGGAACTTTGTTGAGTGAACCCACCACACTCAATGTTGTGGGTGAGGTCATCTTCATGCACCAAAACACCGCAAAGGTCATGCAAGACCCAATCTCAATGGCCAGGATAAAGGCATTCCACGCACCCCATGAGGCCACAGTCAGCGCCGAGAAAAAAGACTGTAGCTCGCCGGCTGCTCCCACCAGAAGAAATGGCAAGGAGAGGCAGTTGCTGTAAAAGACGGGCCCATAGCGGCCAATCTGCTCTCCAAACACATCCTGCAAACGCTTGATGTATAGCGTGTAGCCCACTGTTGTGAAGATGTTGGCAAAGGTCCAGATGATGCCCCACACGGTGACCCATGGATCTCCCTTGGCACCAAGGTAGCTACCAAAGATCATCAACCCAAAGGAGAAGTACATCCCACGAGAAACTGGCTTCTTGTAAAGGTATGCATCTCCCATGGCGGTAACAATGACGGCCAAGTTCTTGATGATGGTCTGGGCCGAGACGGACATGGTGTTGAGGCTCTTCATGGAGGTGTAGAGCATACCCACGAAGAGCACTGTGAGGGGTAGCCAACGTCGAGCAATGTGGATGGAGATTGGGTATGACACCGCCCCTTTTGCTCTCGCGAGAGAGACGAGCAACGTTGCCCCAAGGTTTTGCGACAGAATCAGGGAGCACGGGTAGGGTAGGGAGTACGTATTCATCAGCATCTTGTTCAGAATGATGAGCGCTACCCCGAACACCATGTACAGAGCTATAGAAACCGACGCATCACGAACATCTCTAATAGACTGAGTCATCAATCTTCTGGCACCGAATAGCAACTAGTCGTGTTTGGCGCGTGGATGAAGTAGTAAGTCAATTTGCCTGTATTAAAAGAAGAAAGAAACAAAGAAAGTGAAGTGATAGGGCGTGGAGATACGCTCGATTCGAGCTTTAGACGCGTCATTCCTTCCCCAGAGCTAAAGTTGGAGTGCCGAAGAATTCATATTACCTCCAGCAACGCAAGCACCGATCCACATGTTGCATCGCTACGCGTTGTCCTTCAGTTGGTCAAGTCGGCTGTTGCGCGCACGGGCCAGCGCTGCCTTCTGCTGAGCCTGCAGGTTGTAGTACGTGTACACAAAGCCACCCCCAAGAGCCACTGCCACACCAATGTAGCCAATGAAGTCAGGAAACTGGCTGAACACCACCATGCCCAAGAAGGTCAGTGGAACTTTGTTGAGTGAACCCACCACACTGAAGGTCGTGGGTGAGGTCATCTTCATGCACCAAAATACCGCAAAGGTCATGCAAGAGCCCACAGCAATGACAACCAAAAAGAAAAACCATGCGCCAAACGTGGCACCTGAGAGTGCACGGGTGAAGCCGGACACTTCACCAGAGGCACCGATGAGAAGAAATGGCAAGGAGAGGAAGTTGCTGTAGAAGACGGGCCCATAGCGGCCAATCTGCTCTCCAAACACATCCTGCAAACGCTTGATGTATAGCGTGTAGCCCACTGTTGTGAAGATGTTGGCAAAGGTCCAGATGATGCCCCACACGGTGACCCATGGATCTCCCTTGGCACCAAGGTAGCTACCAAAGATCATCAACCCAAAGGAGAAGTACATCCCACGAGAAACTGGCTTCTTGTAAAGGTATGCATCTCCCATGGCAGTGCCAATGACAGCAAGATTCTTAATGATTGTTTGAACAGACACGGACATGGTGTTGAGGCTCTTCATGGAGGTGTAGAGCATACCCACGAAGAGCACCGTGAGGGGTAGCCAACGTCGAGCAACCTCCATGGAGAAGGGAAATGTGAGAAAGCCCATTTGCCGAGCTCCTGTGACGAGCACAACCGATCCGGCGTTCTGCGCCAACAACAGGCAGTTTGGGTAGGGCAATCCGTAAATGTTCATGAGAACCTTGTTGAGGAGAATCATGGAGATGCTGCACATGCTGTACACCAAAATGGAAATTGGAACTTCAACGGCATGAAGGGCCCGAGAACGAGAGGCCGGCGCCATCCTTGGTGGCTAAATTTGGCTGTGACTGTGTGGAGGGGAGAGAAGGGATGCCACACTGGTGAGCTGAACGCCACAGGAAACAAAAAGGATGAAAAAGAGAAATAAAAAAGTTGGATACACATGCTAGTTCCATGAAATGCACATACACAGGAGAGAGATCAGCTCTCTGTAGCCATGATAGGAGGATATCTGTGGCATTTTCTTCTTTTTCTTCTCTTCTGTTCATCTTTGATATGGAGATGCTCGCGCAACAAGTATTGGAATGGAATTGTTAGCAAAAAGCGGAAGCAGTTTAGCGGCGGGGATGAACAACATGTGAATGGGTGTGCACGATGTCAATGATGTCGTAGCTCGACTTATGCTTGACCGCAGCAAAGACATGGACAGATAAAAGAAAGCACGGCAAGCTCGAGAGGGGGGACGCGGAAACATGACATGAAGTAGAGACGTTGGGGGGGATCCTCGGCTATGTGGTGTGAGCAAGGACGTCCACGAATGTAAAGAAGAAGCGCTACGACACAGGGAGCAGGACAACGAACTGACCAACCGAATATCTCTCTCCCTCATACCACCATGGCACCCACCGCATCCAACCCTCACACCCTCTGATTAATTCATCACGATTAGGCGCAGCCGCCGATTTGGAGATGAACAAAACAAGATCAATCCACTAAGTGCAGGCCCACTACTACCCCGGTTCCTACACCGTCTTCAGTTGCTGCCACCACCACCCCTCGAAGAAGTTAGCTGAGTTGCTGAAATCGGAGTGAGTGGGGGTGTGGGGGGCCTGATGAACAAGCCGAGAACAGAACAGGATCACCCATCCATCGATCGTGGACAGTCATTGGGTAACTTTGCGTTAAGCACTTCACCCTCCACCTTCTGGATCTCACTACTCACTCCGTATGGATCTACGTGGGAGGAGAGCATCGACTGTTTTTTTTACCCTCACAACCTCCCCAAAATCGAACATTCTGCTCATCAAAAAGAAAAAAGGAAACTCATTGTGAGAAGGAGCACAAGACTACGCTCTATCCCTGGTGGGCAGATGAGGCACTCCCCCTGTGGACGAGTTGTTGGACGCCACGTCCACATGCCCATTCTCATTCAATCATCACCGACGAGTACCTGCTGAACCTTCTCGAACACGATGAATGTGCACGCACTCGCTGGAAGTGCCTTGAGGTAGTTTGCCATTAATCCACTAAATAGCGCACACACACCCTTTCGGCGTACAATCTGGGTGAAGCAATCAACCATGCCATTGTACTGCTTCTGCCTGCCGTTGGACCCTTGCGTTTGCAGCTTCGTGCGTACAACATTCAGTGGGTAGGACACGGTTTGGGCAATCATGGAGGCGAACATCCCCACCCCACCCACCTCCGCCGTGCTCAGTGATGCGTCATGCCGGCTAAGATGCTTCCACTGCATTCGATACAGAATGAGTGACTGCTGTAGGCTGGAGTAGATACCCATCTCCAGTCCACGGTAGACGAAGATGCCAACCAAGTTGGGTGCGAAACCCTTGTAAAACTCTTGAATGCCACCCGCACGGTAGGCATCGGTGATGATGTCCCGCACCCCGCCACGAATCTCGTTGCTACGCGACACGCACACACGTGTTTTGACCACCTCCATCGGGTAAAGAATACTCTGCGCGCCAATACCGGCAGCGGCACCAATGGTGCAATTCACCATCAAACGTGGAATGTGATGAAGAGAAAGGTGATGAAGTGGGGGAGGAAAGAGGGCAGATTCCTCATCCATGAAGCGCCGTCGCGCTGCCACCCGCTCAGCTGGGGTCAGCTCCTCTACCTCCTCTACAATGCCCGTCAGCGACTCTCGCTGCGCACGTTCGCGCTTCTCCACCTCCAGGCGCTCCTTCCATCGTGCTGACGCTGCCTTGCTTCTCCGCTGCTCCTCTTCGAGGCCCTCCTCGTAGAGGGAGGAGAAGTATCGGCGAAGTGAAAAGACAATGGCAAATTCCGGACCCGCCTTGAGGCAGTTGACCATGTTGCCACGCCAAAAAGCACGCCACCCACCATCTGCCCGAATGAGCCGGGCCACGTCCAACAGCTTGGCATTCTTCCACGACGTCAGATTCTGGTGCTGAGGGGTGGAGGGCACCAAGTGGCCCTCCTGCACAATGGTCTTCACACGATCCAGCGGAGCGGTGAGCGTTCGGCTAGCGGCGCCAGCCACTCCACCAGAGATGAAGGTGGCCACGGTGCTGTACCAGTCGCGTCGAACATGGAGGTTGGTTGTGGTCTCGTCGTCTTGGTCGCCACCCGCAGCTGCGGCAGAGACGGCCGCATTACTGGTGGCCGTACTAGTACTAGTGGTGCTGCTCATGGACTACGGATGATGTTGATCTTCCCACGTACGTCTCTCCCACACGAAGTGCGAATAAGGAAGGATAAAGGCGATTGACCAACTTCAACGCGTCAGCCTCCTTCGCAGAGTAATGATGCTCCGTCTGCTCCACCACGCCACACAGAGTTGTGAATGTGGAATAGAGGACGGTAGGTCTATGAACAAATGTTAGGTACTTACTGCTCACAATCAGAGGCCACTCGCTCCCCCGGGGTAGAGACCTCAGGGCAAGAATAGGCGCAACGGATGAACAGGGCTCTAAAAAAAAGCAGCAAACCACGTTGTGTGAGTTGTTTGAAGCAAAACAAGAAAAAAGTGGAAGGTGGTGGGAGGGGATGTGTCTTGAAGGAAGGTGCAGCCTACATGAATAGATCAAATAAGACTGCTTCCGTTAGGGAGATCAGTCATGGCATGAGAGGGGAACTCGGCTTCAAGTTGATAGAGGCATTCGTCCATGCGGCATGTGGATCCTCCCGTTGTTCCCTCATCACATCGTTGCCATCCATTCAATGGTGGCGCGCAGTGACAGGGGAGGTGCGGGCAAGAACTCGCCAGTAAGGGAGCGAACGAAAGAGATCACCTGGTGCGTTGGCATGCGGTGTCGGGAGAAAGCAAAAAACAGAGAAGGTAAATGAAGGAGTAAATGATAAAGGGAAAGTTGGAAGTGGAACAGACGTGAACAAGAACAGCACAAAGAACATGAAAGAAAAAAAGGAGAGCGGAAGAACCACACACGCTTGTGCTTCTACTTCACCTTATTTGGGTCATCAAGTGAGCGCTGCTCCACCCCCATGATCCATCGCCTGCTACATTACAGAATGCGGCAGGAATGCTGTTGTTGGGAATGATTTTTTCAGGTCCAAGTCCCTAGTTGAGCGCAATCGTGGTGCCGTATCGGAGATGCAGCAATATAGACCAATACCAGGCACATACATGATAGCAAGTTGTCATGCTAGTCCAACGTACACTGAGGTGACCCTGCACGCACAATTTGCATGGGAGGGTGGTTGGACAGTCACCCACACTATCAAGATGTGGTGCAGGATCAGACGATAGATGCAGAGGGGACGACCTAAGCTTTGGCTGACGGTAAGCTGCTGCTGATTTTAGTGCTGCCGTACATGACGTGAAAACTACCAACTCAGGGAGGGAGCATCCACCTACGCCCATTACGCGTTTGGTCCGTGACGGCTGCGGATATGGGTCGGCCACACGGCCTTTTATGCCACACACCGTACCAATTGTGGCAGGCTAGACACTCCTCACACCTCCATCTCCTCTCCACACTCTGGGTGCGCACTTACCCGTTTCATCTCATTCCTGCCCTCAACACAATCCACCTTGAGTGGCAACAACTTTGAAGTAGAGAGACTGGAGTGCGTGAACGTATCGCTTGCCCGATCATGGTTTCACCATTAAATCTTGAAGAAGTCTTCATCTGGCTCATACCACCCCACAACGGGGTACTTGCTATCAAATGTAGCAACATACTTGTCAAGGTTGGCGAGTTCCGCCTCGGAGCAGTCCACCCAGTACTTGTTGGCCTGAGCGTCAGAGATCTCAGACTTGGCCAGGCATCGGGAAATTTCCTTACCCGCGTACACATGGTAGTGCTGACCTGGGCCGTAGAACTGAGGGGCAACTTCGTAGACGTTGCGCTTCACGCTGATCAGGATGCGCTTGTTCTGGATGCCGTCGTACTTCGCCAGTTCAGCCTTGGTAAATTTTTGGGGAACAATGGTGGGGACGCGGCGGACCGGAGATCCTGTTTGCGCCGGGCTGGTGGGGTTGGTGGGTGGCGCAGAATCCTTCTTAGGGCGACGAGCGAGGAGCACCAACGCCGCTGCGCCAAGAATGGCCGCGCCTACGCCCAGCCCGATGCGAACAATGTGGGCGGTGGAATTATTGTTGGAGACCATCGGAGAGATGGAAGAATGAAATGAGGTGGGGAAGTGTGGACAGAAGCAACAAGGCCGCTAAATGAGGTATTCACTAACTTTGTCAGGAAAAAAGAAAAGAAAGAGAACAAATCGTTGGTAGTGAAGAAGTTGTGGGATAAAGAATTATGTGATGCGCGTCACATCACTCGCTGTACATCATTGGTTGGATCTCAAGAAAATCGATCCTGCATCCAGCACTATACCACATAGAGGAGTGGAATGCCGATCCTCTTTGCTTGTACATCTTTTCTAAACAACAGATTGGCGACACACTTTCACCGACGTTTTGCGCACTTGCTGGCTGAAGCGTCACCCCCCCTGCTGTCCAATTCCCCCGTACGTGATGGACTTTTAGTACTTGGTTTCCATGCACGGGTTCTGGTAGTTGTTCTCGTCAATCGGAATGCTATGAAGGTCGTTGTGCATGAAGGATGGATGAACATTGCTACCAATCCGAACAACAGCACCAATGCCAAAGACGTTCTGGTGAATGCGAACGTTCTTGCACCCGCTCTTGCAGTCTAGGCCGTAGTAGGAGCAGTCAGAGACGACGTTACGCTGAAGGAACACGCGATTCGCGTTCTTCTCCACCAACACGGCAGTATTGAAGATTTGGTGAATGTGGCAGCGGATAAGTGACATATCCGCATCAAAGTTGGCCGCTGTCTTGCGGCCCTTCGCTGTGCGCGCAGCGAGCTCATCGCGGCCGCGGAAGAGGGCCGCAATGCCCAGAAAGAGGAAGCGGCAGTCCGAGACAGACAGTTTGGCATTATCGGTTTCTACACCAACCGAACTCGCACGCAGTGATTGAACCGCCGATGAAACCGCCTTCACTGCGGGCATCATCACCAGGTCTCCGCTGGGTGCCTTGTGCTCGGCACCGTCGTCCTCCATCTCCGCCTCTTCAACGGGCTCCGCATCTGGCAAGGCCTCCTTGGGGATGATGAAGGTCCCCTCCATGGTCATCAACTCCTGCGTGGCGACGCCCGTGAAGAGACACTTGGTGACGGTCACTTGTGCAGCAGGCAGGGCGTACAGCGCACAGCGAATGGGTGCATCAAAGGAGCACTTGATGCACTTCACTTGGCAGTACTGTGAGGCGCGAAGCTGAGGCTTGGTAGGATGGCATGAGGTGAAGCGGCAGTTCTGGAACGTCACGTGCGCACGCACAACAATGACGGGGCCGGTGAAGGTGAGGTTGGAGACAACCACCTTTGCCCAGCGGTCGGGGTGGGCAAAGGTCATGATGTAGTCCTCCTGCTCCTTGGCGAGCGCGATGGCCTCCTCCGTCTGCTGGAGATAGAGGGCCTCCTCCTCGGCCTTCTGCCGCTCAATCTCCTCTAGCTGCTCCTGGGTAAGCTTCACCTTCTTGCCGCGCTTGCCCTTGGGGGCCTTTGGCGCCTTGGCACGAGCGGCCTTGCCCTTCTTTCCTTCCTTCTTGGCCTTCTCCGCCTGGAGAGCCTCCTCCATGTGCTGAGGGAGCTTAGGCAGTTGTGGATGCACCACAATCTGCGGGAGATGTCCTAGGATACGCACCTCACCATGAATCTGTGCATGACGAGAGGTGAAGGTGGAGCCGTATATCGTCACGACACCATCGATCCCATCATCCTCATACTCCTCCGCAGATGGTGGGGGAGGAGGGGGTGCTTCTACAACTACCTCCTCGACGGGTAGTGGCGCGCTATCCAAAGGCTGCCCATCCGCCCCAACCTCCACCGCGGGCATCTCCTCCAGCGGCACAGGCTCCTCTACAGCAGCAACAGAGCCCTTCTTCTTCTTTGACTTGCTTCCCTTACCCTTACTCTTAGAGCCACTTCGGCTTCGGCTACGCTTCTCCTTCACGACGGGCTCAGGCTCTGGCGGGGGGTCAGGGCGGGTCCACATCTTCATGAGAGCGTTGCTGGCGTGCAGGGCACGTCGAGATACGCCCTCGATTTGCATGTTGTCCACGACGCGGACGTCCGTCATATCATCTTGATCCTCGTCATGGATCTCCTGCAGCTCTTCCTTCGTGCCTGTAGGCGGGAGGATAAGAACGTTGGTGCGTGGAAGAGGAGCAAGTTCACGGTCCTCGCCGGTGTGTTCCGCAACAAGAGATTCCGAAATAGCCTCGACGGATTCGATGGACTGGAAGAAGGACCACCGACCAACGTAGTAGTTGTGAGGCCCATTCGGAAGTGTACTCGGGTCGGGGAGCACCTCCTTCTTTCCCTTCTTGCCCTTCTTAGGTGCCATGTTTTGGCAGTAACGGGGTCACGGAGGGTGATGCGTCGCAGAGCGGCTAGATTTTGTGGAAGAACACACAACCAAGTAGGACGAACAAAAGCAAAGGGGAGAGAGGATACAGATTACGTGAGTATGCGTGTGTAGGTAGCAGTGCAGTGAGTGAGTAATCTTAGCAACTCTGTCACTCCCTCAGCATCCACATCAGCAGAGTAGAAGGACTTGGACACGCACGCACAAAAAGAAAAAAAATGTTGAGAAGCATGAGAAGAAAAGTCAGTTGTGTGTCATCCCTCAAAGGGACCCAAGAACGCCCATATATACACTCCATATATATGCTCAACGGCTAGGCTAGCTGGCCCATCACACATGCGGAGACCTGACCAAAGCGAGCCAGACAGACGCTTCCTCATTTTTTTTTAGCGGTGGAGTTCAAACAATCGTGAGCAGATGAAACATCGTCACCATGCACGTCAGAAAGTGGAATTTCCATGATGGAGATTCACCCAACGCAAATCACCCACCCTATCCAACTGGGTGGCCCTTGCACACCCACAACGGCGGGCGGCGTTTCTCGCCTGGAGGGAGTGGGAGCTCCGTGGCGAAGAGCTTCCCATCCATGGAGGAGGCGACGCTGGCGATGTCTGCGATGCTGGTCTCAATCACCTCATGATCTGCCCGCACAGTGAGCCAGGAACACTGGCAGCAGTAGGCAGCCGCACCTGCGTCCTCGCACAGCACCAGCTCGGTGGCGTCCCCCTTGGGAACACCAACGGGATAGCTCGATGCCAATCGACTCCAATCCGGATAAAAATTGCGCATCGTGAGATACAAGTCAATGCTTCCTGCACCATCCACCCACGCCGCACCCTGGAGACGTACGACGACGTAGTTGCATCGACGACACTGCATGTGAGGGCATCCACCAGAGCGTTCCAGTGTGGTTGGCTTTGGGGCACAGGCGTTTCCTAAGGCTGGGTGACGTACGTAGAAGGCCCCTTTTGACTTCATCGCCTCCGCCTCACTGGGGAGGGCGGTCCGCTGGCTTCCTTGAGAGACCCCCTGTGCCACCTGCCGGAGTGAGGCGATGCTTGGGTGCCCGTCGCGGAGTGCAAGGCCGCGGTTGGTAAGGAAACACCTGTTGCCGCAGCTCACAGCGGCCGTGTTGCCCGATGGCAGACTTGGAAACGGGACGGGGAAGAGGGTGGAGGAGTTGATGGAGGGACCCAATGTTGTGGCGGTTGACGGGCATGAGAGGGACGCCGCCACCGCCGTGCAGTGTGCCTCCCCCTCGTCGTCGCTGCTAGAGTCAAATGAATGGTGCGGGCGTGACTGGGACGAGGCTGCCACAGTGGTGCTTGGGGGTGGTTGAGTGCGGGGAGAGTGGCCGTCAATGATGTCATCATCGCTCCAGTCATCCATCACTGACGGCTTCGATGCACCCGTGGTGGCACCAGCGCCGGCACGCTTCCTTTCATCGGGGAAGAGTTCCTCAATCAGCTGATCAACATCCGCCATTGCTAGAAAAACTACTTTGGAGATGAAGTGACGGACTAGGGGAGTGTGCGTCGGTTGGAGGGACCGAACCACAATGCTCTATGCTTTCTTTGTAGGGGATGATGGTGCTGGCCACGAGGCAGAAAGGAAAAAAAACCACACGAGGTGATGAAGGAAAGAGATCTGAATACAATGAACACAAACCATTCCATGGACTCACGTGAAACTAGCTGGGAGGGGGGTAGACGGCCATCTTCTTTTGGTCGAAAGAGCTAGGTAGGTGAAAGGGCACAGTTTGAAGTGACCACAGCAACGACAACGCCATGTGCACATGTGCCACTAACACAAAGAAGAAAAGGGCCCAGATTGGGCGAGGCGTATGAATATCAGAAGCATATCGTGTGCATGCCAAACAACCGGGCCAAGCATTGAACTTTAACAAAATTGCCACTGGGGTCCTCCTCATGTGGCCGAAGGAGAGGGATGGTGAGTTCATGAGTAGTGGGTGAGGTAGCGGGTGACACGACGACATTCTCTGGGTTCAGAATCGTACACGTACCTCACTCTTTGGATTGTTGCACCAAGATAACCAACACCGCTAACAACGAAAAAAAGAAAACTGTAACTCATCACATCCCGTGAAGGGGCAAATTCAAACTGACCGAAACTCAACCTCACATCAGTGGGAAGCAGGAGGGGGAGGACATGGGCGAAGTTTTAATCTATACGTCACGTCACCCCCCTGATCCGACTGTGCTGCTTCCTCATATTCATACGCTGACAAGATACAGGAGATCATCCTTTCATCAGGATGTACCTTGACGCAACACTATAATCTCTCTCTGTCTCTCTTTTTCATACACACTCACTCTCTCTGGATGGGCACTCCACAAGGGGGAAGAGACCCGCCCTCATCACCTCACCCAGTTCCACTCACGCTCGCACACACAGAAAAGGGGGTTAAACACAGAATTCAAACAAAACACATATATAAAGGGAACTGGCGGCCCATCTACCCAACATCTTTCATCATCAATGGTGCCACGACTGCCTCATGATCATTCAACCCTACATCACCGTGCAATTGCAGCCACAGCCATCCTTGGCCAACTTATTCGGCTTTGGCTTTGGATCAGCGCCAAAGTGCTTCGGTGGTGGAGAAGAAGAGGCTGCTGGGATGGACGCCGCTGCTGCATCGCTGGCAGCCGAGACGGCATCGCCCGTCTTTGTGCGCTGCGCCACAAGCTTTGCAGGCCGCTCACAGGGAGAGAAGTCTCCATCCTCCTCATCCACAGCACTGGTACCACTGATCTGCACGTTGGTGTCGCTCTCACGCCCTGGATTTGCGGCCAACGCGGAGTGTGCCACCTCTTCCTGAGTCGGAGGCTGCAGGCGCCGTGTGCTGGAATGTGGCTGCTGCTGAGGTGAGCTGCTGGTGGCGGCGACGGTGGGAGGTGCCGCGGCAGACAGTTTTCTGGCTTCACCCACATCACTCGCCCGCTCCACTACATGTGTTGGCTGGCGATGTGGTTCTGGCTCCGCAGGTGTTGGCACTCCGCTTGCGTGAGGAGCCTCCTGTGGCTCTGCTGCTGCTACGACCACTGGGTTGGCGGGGCCCACAACCGCCTCCACCGTCGGCAGCATTCGCGCTGGCTGCGTTGCAGGTGGCGAGGCTGGCGCCACTGCCACCGGTGTTGGTCGAGCCAACAACTCCTCATTGGCGATCTGCTCCGGATCCATGAGCCAATCTACTGGCTTATTCGCGGAATACCCTCGTCGTTCCATGGAGCGGTGTAGCAGCGCAAGAAGCAGATCATAGTCGGGCTCATCTTCGTACTTCAGCCCTTGGAGATGCTGCAGAAATGGTTGGAACTCCCGTGGGAGATTCCGCACTAGATGTGGGGTGATGGACTCCGCCTTGCACTTGCCTATATCATCCTTCTCCTTGCACTTGCGCCACGGCAGTGTGCCCGTTGCGAACTCCACAAGCATGAATAAGAGACTCCACAGGTCATCCACACGGCCAAGATCCTTGTGCAGGTGTGAGTTCAGGGCGGCATAGCGGCTCGTGCCACGGAAGCCGGCGTTTTCGCGCGGTGGACGAATATCGCCGGTACCGCGGCGGAAGCGGCGAGCAAGGCCGAAGTCGATCAGGAAGCAGGTTGTTTCTGCTCCTGAACCGGGAAGCCCAATAACGAAGTTGGACGGCTTAATATCACGATGCACGATGCCCTGATCATGCACTCCTCGAATGGCGGTGAGGCAAGATATACCTGCCACGAGCGTGGTATAAATGTTAAAGGTGCCGTGTGGTGTTCGACGACGCAGGTCAGCCAAGTTTGGGCCGAGCCGTTCCATCACTAAGAAGTTGGTTCCAGCGTAGCTGCCGCTGCCAAAGTAACGGGCAATTTGGGGGCAGCACTGAAGTCTCTTGATTGCCAGAGACTCCAGTCGGAGAACATTCTTGTTCTGCTGCTCCACCTTGATGCACACCTCACGGAGAGGAGGGTTCGTGGGGAGATTGGCCAGGAACTCCTTGGCCTCGGGGGTGACGGTCAAGACGCTTTCCATGAAGGCGTCATTCGACACCTCTACACCGGCGAAGGTTTCGCCAAAGGAACCGGCCCCAATGCGGCTCACGATCATCCATCGCTTCAGTCGCATACCTACCTCGATGTTGGTGTGCGCTAGCTTGGGAATGCTCTTCCCTTCCGGTGCCTTCCCGTTCGCACCGTTGGCAGGAGCTGCACCATTCGGTGCATTCTCATCAGCATTTCCATTCGTCTCCTCATCCACTTCGGGTTTCTGTGGCTGAGCCGCTTGGCGGCGACGTTGTTCATGGTCATCCAGACGTTCTACATCGCCCTTGTTGTTAGAGTGGTTAGTAGCATGGGGGTTCTTAGGGTCCTCAGCTGGTGAGTTATGTCCATCATTATGACTGCCGTTGCGCATCATTTGCGTGTGCCGCTTCCTATGGTGAGAGTGGTGGCCGTGATGCCGCCTCTTACTCTGATCCGTGCCCGTTCGACGATGTCCTCCTCGCTTGTCCTTGAGGGGGGAGTAGGAAGATGAGTGAGGAGCTGAACTACCGCAGACGTCGCCCGACGAATTGTGCCGGTGCTCGACTGCAGAACCTGAATGCCGCCGAGGACTGTCTCGGTTGCCGTGTGAAGGGCGAAGACGGCTGTGGCGCGAGTGAGGGGCTTGCTGAACAAAGTGCGAGGATGAGGATGATACGCGTCGGCTGGGTTTGGGCTTCCGATCTGAACGGCGAGAGTGGGAACTTCGTCTTGATTGTGTACTCAGACGTCGAACCAATTCTTTGGTGGTGCTGTGTGGGTGTGAAGGACCTCTCGGATTCTCTATGCGTGCGGGGTAGTCGTACAGGAGTTGATTCACGTCGTCCGCGTGTACTTGGCCAAAGAAGAGATTGGAGCTTGACACGTCACCCAATTGCATACACCGGTGATGATGCTGTGTTGGGTCACGGATGCGGAGTTCCCCAGAGATAGAGAGAGACCCACACGCACAGCCAGACCGATGATGCGATAGTGCTTCAGGGAAGGAGTTTGCCTTGCTTCACGCAGCGGAAGATGTACAGCAGAACGGCACACGCCACCACACAGGAACAGTCGTCTTTACTAGATCAGCGGGTGGAGAAGCCTCAGGCCCACACGTGACGCTCTACGGGATTGATGGCCTTGTGGGAGATATCAATGAATGTGAACAGATTCCACGGAACGCAAGCAGCCAGGGTGCTTCGACGCTACGTCCTCTATCTATCTGCCGTTGGGCGGTGACGTAACAGGGTGTGAGGAGTAGGTTGTGCGGTGGCGAAAAGGAGGATGTGGAGATGGAATGTGTTGCTACGTAGGAGTCAAAAAAAAAAAGTAATACTGTTGTTGTTTTTTTGTTGTGTGCAAAAACAAGTAGATCAGAGCAGTTGGTCACTGTTCGACGCCTAGCCAACAAATGGTTGGTTCCTAAGCTGTTGAGTGGGGTACAGCGGTACAACACAGTTGACCTAGAACAACCCAAACAGAAAATGAGATGAGAATATGGATGATGTTAGTGGCAATCAAAGTCGGAAGGGTTGAGGCGCACTATGAAGTCAAATCAATTGGTTGTTTTTCTTTTCTGGAATAGAGGAGATTGTGGATGCGAATCACATTGCCACGTACGTCCAACAGTACTCCATCCCTCTATCAGCATGTCCGATCCAGCATTCTAAATGAATAATGAGCAAAGAAGGTGTAGGAAAAAATCTGTCCATCTCTCAAATTGCAGGAAACACTCTATACCGACGTGCTCTAAGAACGACACGCAGCCAGAGAAGTGGGTGGAGTGGTAGGTAACAGCAGCTTTAGTGGTCTCTGCGGTAGCCAGGCTTTGCCAGGCTCGTGGAGAGAGACTTGGGCTTGTGCGAGGCTGTACTGCGGGCTTCACTACGCGCCAGTGTGGCCTCATCGGCACGACGTTTCATTCGTTCGTTCCGAGGAAGAATGGGGACAGGACACTCACCCACGAGATACTTGCTGTACTCTTGCACAAACTCACGGAAGCCACCCGCGATGATGGCAATATTGTCAATCCCTTTTTGATACAACACATTGGCGAGCTCTGGCACCGCCTCCTCCTCCAAGTCGTACAGAACAATGAGACGCTTGTCCTTGTTCTTGACGGCATACATCTCTGGTAGAAAGGGGTTGGTCGAGTGGTTGATGCGTATGCGAGAGTAGTGGAGGGCACCGAGAATGTGGCACTTTTGAAAGTCCTCCTCACTTCGGCAGTCAAGGACGAGGTACTCCATCGCGGCGGATCCTCGATACTCATCCATGGGCTTGGCAAAGCCACCATCTGACATGAGAACAGGTTCTACTTGGTCGGCAATAAACTTGCCTATGGTCTCGGCGAGCACACGCTTGAAGAGCTCACCCGGTTGGCGCTTGAGCTTAATCTTGTTCTCTTGCATGTAGGCAGACAACTCCTTGGTCATGCCACTCGCCACGACGGGTTGTGCGCCCGAGAACTTTGGGTTGGTCTTGACGCGACGCTGAAGGAACTCCTTGTCCCCAATAGGTGTTTTGGTGCTCATTGGCTCTAAAACTATCCGGTGTACGATATTTGTTTGGATATAGAAAGAAGAGGGACGATTGAGCCAGATAATTCATGGTGGCAATGAGATATGATGATTCATTCCGCGTGTACCTCCGCACCTACACTGTCCAGTTTTTGGGCAACGAAAATTAAAGAGGTTAGACCACAAAAACTCCAGGCGCATCACCATCACCCATAAGCGCCATCACGAGTGGGCAGCTAGGTATGCCTGCGTTCCTCCGTCGCTCGAGAGTGTAGTTAGAGCGGAGCATAGAGCTCCGTGTGGGTTTTGGTGGGGAAAAACGCAGTGGGGTAAAGAAGGTTGCTGGGAAGCTTGTGGAGCTCACCCATTTGCTCGTCTAATTGTGTTTGGACATAGATGCCCCTCACGACATCCCAGCCGCTTTCAACGGGGTGTGGGAGTTTGGAGACTCGTAAGGCCTCCAACCACAACCTGTGACTGCGGCGGCGCAAGTGACGTGACCGGAACGTTGCTTTGATGACCTTCCTCTGGTAAAAACATTCAAAGATCTCGTATGTGGGTTGCCAAGCCGGATCAATCAATTCCACATAAAGAAGGGAGGAGAGATGTGTTTGGCGTGCAGCACTAGAGGATATCGTACTTCGTTAGAAAATGCGCGAAGGCATTAGATACGTACGAACAATGTGGTCGGGACGAGAGGTGCGCACACACAACAAACAAAAGAAACAGCTTGTAGGAGCGACGACAAGATTAGAGAGATCTCGAGACCGAGATATGATGTCAGCGAAATAGATGTAGATGCACCAGCCTCGATCAGCATCGTTGTTTTCTTCCTGTTGAGGTATCTGGCCACCAACGCTCATGTCCAGAAGACATGCGTGGCAGTGGCATAACATCCTCTCTCCATCCTCTTCTGTCGTCCACGCCTACAACGCCAACGAAATGTATCAAAAACGAAGAAGAAAAAGGGTGTGGGCTCGGCAAATCAATCAAAAAAATGGATCTACAACATGAAAAAAGTAGCAAACACTGGGGCAATCTGATGTTTTTGAACGAAGGGGAAGTGAGAGAAAACACAACAAGAACGAAAATAACAAGGGAAACTTCAAAATAAAGAGGGAGGAGAGGCCACTCGTCAAACCAAGCCAAGCGGAGCTCCTACAGATGAGAGAGATGCCGATGGGTGGGGAGGTGTGGAGGTGTAGAGGCATCCCAATAAATTGAATGGAGTAGGCCGCAGATGACGTGCAGAAAGGGGGGGGGGGCGGGCCTATGGAGCCTCTGTGCTTCACTTCGTCACGATATTGGCGCGGTATTGTGCAACACCAACTCCTCCTTCCTCCCTCCTCATCATTACCACAATCTGCATCTATTGATAAGGAGAAATCACCTTAGAAAGGGCTGTTGATGATGTTGCCGTAGACTGTTGAGGTGGTACCGAAAACAACCGCCACTACACCGCCAAAGAGCAGGGCATAGGTGCAGAAATAGGTCACGGCGCCAGACTCCTTGAGCGAAAAGTTACCGCAGTACATAAAGAACAAGGCAGGCATCACCATGCCAATCATGCCACCGCAGAAAGAACCCAACAGTCCGAGGACGGCGTTCAGCTTCGGAATGAAGAGGCCTGCGAGAAGGGCGGCCGTTGTGGGAATGAGCATCACCGAGGCGTGCTTCCAGAAGGGGATCGTCGCAGCCTTCCAGTTGAGGAAGTGGTAGATGGCATCACGGAAGGGAATCATGTGCAGAGCAAAGGCCACGCAAATCTTCACGACAATACCCACGTAGGCCACAGCCATGTAGGGCTCCTTAACGGGGTCATAGAGGACGAGGATAGAGTCGGTGACTCGAAGACCAAAGTCAGCATATCCAAAGAATCCGGCGAGGAAGTAGAGCACAGCGCACATCGACATGGCGATGGTGCCGTAGAGAGTGAAGTGGAAGACAGAACGCTTCTTCATCTCGACGAAGATCTCAAAGGCATTGATCTGGCACATGAAACTGAACATGAAGAGACCCAAACCATCGAGTGCGGCGTTGCCGGTACGCATGAGGACCATCTCCTTGCGGACTTCTGGGTTGTGAAGGCCATTCTGCGCCGAGTGGACAATGACGCACACGACAAAGTAGAAGATGAAGAAGACGCCAATGGTAGACATGTAGCGGAGGGAGTTGATCTGGCGTGGAAGTGCCAGAGGCAGCATCAAACACAGCCACACCAATGCCGTCATGAGACGAAGTCCACTCTTTGTCTTGAGGTACTCTGGCGAATTGGGGGTCTGGAGCACAGGAGTGAGAAGCGTCGAGGTGGCAATAACGTAGGCTACGGAGCCGCCAAAGCAAAGAATGATGATGAGGGCGGCGAGGAAGTGGTCAGCACCTGCTCCAAGGAGCGTCCGGGCAGCCTCAGGGTACGTCTTAAGCCCCGTCTTTGTGATGACGCGTGCGATGAGGTTGAGGGAGTACACCGTGCCCATGGTCACCAATATGAGATAGATGCATGACATGATGATACCACTCATATTGAAGCCAGAGGGAAGTGAAATGATGCCAGCGCCAAGGGTGGCCGATGACATGTTGAAGGTGCAGGAAAGAAGACCACCATAAGGAACCAGTAGACGGAAGTAGTGAAGGACCGACCCGCAGAAGCCGCGCTCCTTCTCGTCGTCATCTTGGTCATCCACGCCAATCACGTTGGCATCATCGGCGGAGAAATCCTTGCCGAGCTTGTCATTTGGGGCGTGGCTTGAGGATGGGGCGTTCGCATCGATGTCTGCCAGGTCAACACGCATGCGGTCAGTAAACTCGCCCTCCTTGGCGTCAGCATCAAATGCTCCGCGTGGATGCGCATCTGGAAACGCAGATTCGTTATTCATGGTTATGCACGGGGGAGACTGGGGCACAGGGTGAGAATTGACGAAAAAGAGGTTGGCTTGTAAAGGGAAAGGAACCTTGGGTGTCTACGCCGCGTGAGCCGATGTTGATGAGGCGGTGCGCGTACTGTTGACGAAGAAGAAGAGCTGGAAACTTGGGAACTAGTGACCTAAAAAGTTTGGGCGTCTAGATCTCCGCTTGTGTATCTGCAGGGGTATCTAAGATAGCCGGCTGACTGAGGAAGAAGATGCGGTTAAAAAGAAATGATGTACAAGATACACGTGGCAGTGGCAACTCGCAACATCACGTCTGGCTAGTGGCACATGGAGTATGGATTTGTAGGGGGAGCGTGTTCCAGAGAAATTCTCTGGGCAGAGTTGCCTGGTCTCTAAAGAGCAGCGGGATTCGCGCAATACACGTAGCATGGCACGCTATCCAGTGGCATCAATGATGCCGGGGCTGCCACCACGTCTTGTTCGCGTGCCTTCTTCTCCCCAAATCCACCGCGGCCGCCAACGCGAGGGGCTACACGGTGGCCAGCCATGCGTGGGGCATTGGGATCGATGGGAAGGGGGCTGAAGTCCGACGATGGCGCCGCACCACACAAGCGGAGGTCTGTTCCCCCTTTGTGGGCAGCGCGGTCATTCGATGGCGGCGTACGCGCCCGGCAGCCACCAGCCGCAGCCGCAGCCGCAGCCAGCGTTGTGGAAGTGGCGTCACTGAGTTGATCCCAACGTGATGGCGGACGGCCCTTCTCCGACTCAGCCGGGGTGAGTGAGGCATTGGCCACCCACTCCACCTGGCTGCCCCAGCTGAAACCGCTGAGATCGCCCCCAATGGCAGAGCTCGGGTCAACGGCGGAGAAAGACACCACGGAAGTTGTGTCAGCTGGACGTAGTTCCCGACGCGTGGCGGCATCTCGCGGCTGTTTCCCCGCCAATGACGGAGGTGCTAAGCCACCTGGGCCGCCACTGAACGGCGGGGGAGCGGTAGAAAAGTGGCCGCGAGGCCCAGCCGCAGTATGGGTTGATTCCTCAGCCACAGCTTCCGTGGGAGCAGGTCGCTTGGCCTTGGCCTCACTCATGGGTGCGTCCTTGCCGCGGCCAGAGCGTGGTGGGGGAGGATCGCTGCGCCCTGTCATAGCTGCCGCCCGAGCAGTAGGCCCTGGTCCACGTGGGGCAGGTGCTGTGGAGCCCAGCACTGCGCGGTCTGCTGGTCTAGCCGCGGCTCGCCCGGGATCATACACGGCGGATGTGGTTTGGTGGTTCGACTCCAGATCGTTTCGGTATCTCTCCATCCCAGCGCTAGAGCGGCGGGCATCATCAGCACTGCCGCTGCCGCTGCTACCCACACCACGTCGGTTGGTGCTGCTCAATCGCTCCCACACTCGAATGGCTTGCTGGAGCAGCGGTTGACGTCGACTCTCTTGCTCCTCGAAAGAGAGGTACGCGGCCACCTTCTCGTGTAAGGTACCGAGACCAACAGTGGCCAGCTGAAAGGCGTGGAGGGCCTCGTGTTGCAGCTCCTTCGAAGCCCCCACTCCGGGCCCACCATGGGACGGGCGGGCCACCACACGGTAGAGGTGCTGTCGGAGTGACCGCTTGTCAAGGTCAACCTCGGGGTCAATCCCACATTCTAAACAGGCCTGAAGTGAGCGTGGAGAGGTCAGGATGGGTGGCTGTGGTGGATGCATCGAGGCATCATAGCGGCGTGCCCACGCGTCTTGCGCCGCCTCTAGGTTTCCCAAATCCACAGTGGCGAAGGCAGCCGTGGAGCTGCGTCGTGTGGACGTGCTGGACAACGCCATGAAGAATCTAGTCTATAGAGGGAGAACAGCGAGTGTTCGAATGACGCTGTATGGGCACACACATGAAGAAGCAGATGAAGAAGCAACACTTGAGGGAGATCTAGCAACGACAGGGAACCTTGCAAGGCGTACACGCAACACTGTCAATGACCTATCTTGCTAGCTGGGCAAACGATTTTCACACGCAAACCCCCGTGGCACTGCCCATCTATCCGAGGCCATTCTCCCCCTCTCGAGGGAAGACGGCGCGATCATCCCGCAGAGGCTCCAGGCAGCACCACGCGGCGACCTGGCGTAGTGTACGCGCACTCACGGCGGTGTCATGAAGCACCAGGGTGTGAATCGTACCCCGACTGCGTCGGATCACCCCAAGCAGCTGCGGAGCAATGGCATCGGTGATGTCCCCATTGCTTGATATATCCAAATACTCCAGATGATGTAGCTTGGACTCAATGAGGTGCAAGAGGACTGAGAGACACATCTCCTGCAGATGTGTCTGGTGGAGATCCAGGCTGGTGATGTAGATGAGGTGTTCCAGTGTTCGAAGCACAGGGATAAAATGGTCCGGTGATCCCACGTAGTCACACGATGATAAGTTCAGGTGGCGCGTCTTGCCACTGCTGGTGTGGCCGGCCGACGCCCCCCGCGGGGTGATGAAGAATGATGGGGAGGCCCCTTGGGTGGAATCGTAGATGGACGGGTGATCCACCACACCCTGGGTGAGATAGGGCATCGTCACACTCACTGCCGCGTCGGGAGAGATGGCAGGAGATGCAGGCGAAGGAGTGATACCAGGAACTCGGTACAACACCGTCGGGGAGCCAGCAGCACTGGCAATGGGTGTAGGCTGTGCAGATAGACCAGCAAGTGTGGCATCTTCACTGCTGGAGTCCGCCAGGGCTGCCGCGACTGAAAAACTCACGGGCCGTGTTGTGCGCGCTCCGGTCGCCGTCAGCCTCCTCACCACTGCCGCCAAGGGTGCCACGCCAAAACCAGTACATGCTGCTTCATACCGCTCGAGCGCATTACGTCGATGCCGTTGCTGACTATCACTGAGCGACGTGGACCCTGATTTACTTGACCCAGCAGGTGTAGATGCGCTAGGCTCCACCTCTCCCTTGCCATGAGTCCAGTTGCTGGCTTCCATGAGATGCATGAGGGCGGATTCGTAACGTTGATCGGCGGTGGTGAGCTTCAGCATAGTACGCTCCAGGACCTCATTGGAGAGTTCCAGCCCCCCTTCTTGGGCAGCATACTCCAGCTCGGGTGTGGTTGCGTCCACATGGAGAGTGGGAGATGAGTCCACGTGTGCCACGTTGCGCTGATGCAAAACCTGCATGATACAGGAGAGAGAAGGAAGTCGCTCTACATGTTCGGACCTATCCGTGGCGGATGCACGGCATTGCATGACAAAGTGTAGTGCCCCGGTTGAGGTGGAGTGAGGCGGTACATCAAGAGGAGATGCGGACTCTTCCATCCTTCCACGCACGGGCTACGGATTGTCAAGGAGTGGCCACTCACGTAGTATGCACGTGTGGCCCACCGTCAGTATAGTATAACCAAAGTATAGCGGACAGACAGATTGGTTCGAACGAAGAATCTCAGGAGAATTGCTTCCTGATCGCAATATATGCATAGAGCAGCCCAAAGACGTTCGCTCGCTGCTGACAGAAGAGTGATTGCAAAAAAACACTCAAATGGTCGTCTCCATGGAAGCCGCAGACACACGTAACGTGCACGTGTGAATGATGCAATGAAAGTCAAGAAACTGAAGAGATGAATGCACCCAAAACGTGTGGCGGAGTCACCTCTGTTTTACCTGTTTTCTGTTCTCTTGCGAAACTAGCAACGCCCCAATACACGTGTCGATGTGAGGCCGCACCCTACAACCAACCCAGTAGAACAAGACGTGAAGAAAAGGGGGGAGCAATCACACATTCAGCGGTCACGACACTGGACAGAGAAATACGACACCGTATGCATTAACACACTAATAACTATGCCACACAAGTTCATCATCTAACATGTCTGGAATAGAGACAGTCCCCCCTCACGCATGCGTGAGGAAGGTACCCAGTTCCGACTCACCACTGTTATACATTCACGCACCTCTCTGCATAGGCACGCACGCAACTCAACTCCACACACACACACACACCTCATTTGGAGCCCTTCAGTGGATTCGTGCCGCTGAAGAAGAAGTCGGCGTAGAGGGGCCCCTCTCCAGGAAGGTCGCAGCAATGAACCGCATTGCAGCACTGATCAACACCAAAACGAGCACGGATGGACTTGGGGAACACCTTCTTTGCAATGACTGTGTCAAAGGGGCCGCACTCCTGACGTACCGTTGAGACCACATCCTTGGAGTCATCCAGGCACACCAACTGCACCACCCAGACATTTCCTGCGAAGCTCTTCGCCGTGCCTGGAACATCCGGCAGCACACCGCGATATGGAACCAAAAATTGGTCAATGGTGGAAGAGCTGAGGGTCAGCTGCGTGAGCCCCGTGGGCTCGAGTCCGGTATTGAGGAGCTGCTGGAGGGCCGCACCTGCACAGTTCGCTGCGAGAAGATGAGGCTTCAAGACGACCACACTGCTATTCTGCTCACCCAGCACCACTAGAGGCTTCACCATAGTGTCCGTTGCCAGCTGTGCCCACAGCTTGGCCTGCTCTGGATCAGCCGCGGAGAGCATACCAGGGCACCGACGCATAGCATCCTCGCCCTTGCCCAGCGCACCTTCCCGGACACACTGCACCACAACACAGCGCTTGCCTATCAGTGCCTCAGGGATGGCGTAGTCCTCGGCGTGCTTCTGCTTCACCCAGACCATCTGAACATTGGAGACGGAGTAGCCACACTCCTCCGACAGGATGGCGATGTAGCGACCTATGGAAGCAAAGGCCTCCTCCGCAATGAGCACCGCCGTGACTTCACTAATTTCCTGGCAGAGCTGCCGAGTCACCTCGTCGGCGTAGTTGGTGAGCTTCGTTGGCTTCCCGAAGATGTTGACGTTCGCGCCAAGGAAGAAGGCGCTTCTAGGTATGCTCACCTTGGTCCGCTTGAGGTACAGGCGGCCATTGCTGCGCTCCAGCATTTCCACAGATCCATCTTCGTAGAAGAACATGAGGACGTAGTAGCGCGTCAGGGAGGCGAACTGGTCGAACTGCTCGCACTCAAAGGCCATGCGGGCATCTTGTCTAGAGAGAGCCATGGCTACGCACAAGAAGAAATGTACGGTGAGAGTGCTCGCGAGTGGCAATGGTTCCCGAGTAGCAACCAACACAGATTGGTAGATGGGAGGGTCACCTCTCAATTGAAACCACGAAGAAGAAGAGTAAAGAAAAAAGAGGACAACAATGGACGTCAATGTGAGTTGCTCTGACCGACACCATATGTCATGAAACAAGTCACTGACAGGTAGTAAGTCTTCAGAAGAATGGGGTTCTGACATACACGTAGCAGAGATGTGCATCTAGGATTCTTGACTACCAGACTGTAGTAACGCAAGGATGTGTGTGTGTGTGTGTGTTGGGGGGGGGTGAAGGTGATTAAGTGTAGTGATGAAGATGGGTGAGGGAATGGCATCAGCCTCTACTTGACGCGCTTGGCAATTTTCTTCAGACGATCAATCTCCATCTCTGCACGGCGTGAGTCCATCTCCGCCTTATCAATTTTGCGATGTATGTCCGCCAGCTCTCTCGCACGTTGACGTGCGGCCTCTCCAAACTGGCTCAGCTGCGTGCGAAAGCGCATCATCTCCGCCGAGCTCTTCTCCGAGAGGTAGGCCACACTCGAGGTGAGCTTGTCGGTGCGCTCTTGAAGGGTCTCAAGCTTCTCCACTTCACGCACACAATGATCCTCTAATTGCGTCATTCGCTGCTGGTGGGCCAGCTGCTCCGCCTCCAACGACTCGAGGAGCACCACGAGCCGATCCACTACATCTGCAGGCAGCGTTGCGAGCACGTGATGCATGTCTTGAAGGTTGTTGGTGCCTTGTGAGGGGGCGTCTGGAGAGCAGAGTAGAGATTCCACCATGCGTTGAAGATGAACCACATGCATGTTGACGACCTCGCTCTGACGAGCCCGGATGTCCTCCAGTTCCGCGCATTCGCCCAGATAGCTCTGGTGACAGGGCAGCTGCTCCTTCATGTATTCCATTGGCAATGTTTGCGTGGTGTTGTGGCTAGTTCATGAAAGAGGAACAATGAAAGTGAGAGATGTAATATCTTGTGTGACGTGATTGCAGCACCACATGATGAAATGAAGATCCATCAACGACGCGCTACCTAGTTGGTCCAGTGTGCCTGGTGCACCCCCGCAGATACGCTCAGGTCGGAACCAAACATCCACGAGCAGTTCGATTGAAGTGCGGTCCTTCATCCACCACGCGATAGCGGGCTCCCCCTGTGTCCTTCTTGGCGCTTGTTGGGCGGGGAGCAGCAGAGTTTTGTGACTTGGGCGGGCGACGGAACAACCGCGCCGCGCCAGTGTTGGCGTTCAGTGGAGCCGACATTCCCAGCAACATGAATACTAGCCGACGTGTACTGCCATCGTCGGACTTGGGGCTCAACAGTCCTTTTACCATGGACATGATTGGCCGAAGTGCAGTCACGTACGAGAGATAGATGAGAACGACAGTCACACCATATTGATAGCGCACTGCCACAAGCAGTGAGATGAGCATAATGCATCGCACGCACTCGACGAGTGCACGCATGCTAGCGTCCACGTAGCCCCAAAGAAAGCTTCGTTCCCACTGCTGCCAGCGCAGGGCTACACTGTAGAGAAACAAGGCCCATGTGATGATGGCCCACGCCATGAACCACCCGCCGAGCATCGTCCAGGAGACGGTGCCCAGCACAAGGGATGATAAAGACGGAAGGTGGCCGAGGTAGAACATGGAAATCCACAAGTAGGCGCGCGTCTGCGGCCAAGCAAAGAAGTAGGAGCACAGCCGAGCGCCAACGCTGCTGGAGACTGATGCTCCTGCCATGTTCAGCCTCACTCCAACGCAGGTGATTGCTAGCTACACACAGTCAGATGAAAATGGGGAAACGAGTACAACGACTGTTCGTTCTACAGAAGTGAAGAAATGTGAGCTCAGTGGGAGTACAACCACAGCCAGTGAAAACAGAGTTGTAGCATCATTCATCGGATGATAATGGTGCCAAACGCCTACGTACATGCATGTGCGCAAGGGTACTTCTCCTCTCCAACCACAGCTGGTGAAAGAGGGGGAAAGTCACGTTGCGCTCTAACCAAAACTGCTACGGACATGGATGCCGCCTTACTCAGAGAGTTCAGCAGCACGGCTCCGGTCGCTTCACCTCAAAGTCAGGCCACTGCCGCCCGAGAAGTGCCTCGAACTCCTTGTCTAGAGGAATTGTGGCACTCTGAGGGATGTACCAGATGAGTACCTCCTCAAAGCCCACCTTTCCATCAAGAGCCTTGCGCACATCCCACGAGCTGAGGAAGGCGCACTTCTCCTCTCCGTCCTTGGCATGAAAGCGACGCTGGAAGTCGGACACATCAACGCGATTGAGGCGGTCCTTGCGGGGGAAGACGGACCTCCACAGACGCTCCAGCATCTGGTGTCGTGCCGCCGCAATGCGCGGGAGGAGGAGCTCAAAGTAGAAGAGGTAATCCACCGTACCATCGCCGTTGGTGTCAAGGACAGACAACACCGCTGGGTTGGGGAAGTAGAGGCGGTGTTGGCGCAGGGCATCCGTGAAGGCCTCGATGCTGAGGAATGTGGATGAGGATGCATCAGCGGACTGCACCGACATCGAGAGCTGGCGAACTGCCAAGGCGCTCTTCATGACGGCGGGACGGTGAACGTCGTGCAGGACGTGCATCAGTTCCATGTTGAGGTTCTTGCTCTGGGTGATGGACTGCTTCGCATCCACGGTTTGGTGAACGGAGAAGCCTTCGTGAAGGGAGGTCTTGCCCATGCTCAAGGAGAGGGTGAAGGCCTCACAGACTCCTGGTGGCGACCACACACCGCGGAGCATTGCCAGGAACGTTTCATCGTCACAGTACGCCGCGGAGAGGCCTGCATAGTACTCATCAAAGTCTTGGTGGCTCACTAGGCCACCTGGGTTGGTTGATGCGTTGAAGGCCTCGGCGAATTCCGCCTTCACCTCCTCGGCCGAGCGCTCACCACGGATTACCTCGGGATGGCGCTCAGGATGAAACGCCCCACGCATCTCCTGGAGGGAAACGCAGTCGTTCTGCTCCGTGCGGAAGCCGTGCCACACTCGGCGCAGCCACGTGCGGCGGAGGGGGCCTAAGTTGAAGCGCAGAGCGGTGATGAAGTCCGCTGGGTCGATGGTGCCACCGCCGGTACGATCTAACTGGGCGAAGACCGTCTGGCGGTCGGCGTCGCTAAGCTCCACACCACACGCTACCAACGCCGCCTCAAAGTCAGCTGGCCCGACCGAAGATTGTTCTCCATCATTGGAGGCATGCAGCGCCCGGGAGAGGCTTCGGATGCCGCTGGCCTGAGCGGGTCCGCGGAGCAGCAGACGTTTCGTTTTTTCTACGATGGACTCAAACCGAGTTCCATTCACCAGCACAGTGTTCATGGCTGGAGATGGCTGTGGGAGAGATGAAGCGTACAGAAGCCACAGAAAGACGTCGCTGAGGAGGTCTGAAGAAGAAACCTAGCACAAAAATACTCATGATGATGGGGGGGAAGAAGGATGACAGGTCGTGCGAGAAGCACAGCAAAGTAAGGTGTACGCACACAATGCAATCTGCATACGATCAGGAACAAGGAGTTGAGTGGTGGTGGCTGAGGCATCAGGTAGCGGATGCCCCGATACATTACATAAACGCCAGCCGCTGGGCTACCCGTCGAGGTTCGATGATGCATCAGCGGAGTTGGCAACGGATTGACGGCGGCGGGCGCTCGTGGGCTGGGTTTCAACGCGCTCAGCAGCCTCTTCCGCGTACCGAGTGACGTGGCACCCCGCAAAGGAGCTATAGCGGTTGGTACTCATATCAATCTTGCGAGCCGTTTGCTCCGATGCCACTGTTGGTGGGCTCAATGGCCACCACTCCGCGGCGTTGCTCATCTTGAATACCTTTGGCGCATCATGCCGCTCAAAGAGGGAAGCAGGATCTTCCTGGTGGGCCACCTTCTGTAGACGCTTGGTTTCCCGCATCTCCGCATTCATGCCCTTCACGCGGGTGTAGGGGGCAATATATGTGGTGGGATTGAAGACGCCCTTCTTTCCACGATTCAGCGTCACATAATCTGGTTCCTTGTCCGGGGTGAAGAGTAAATTGCGCTTGTTTACATCTAAAATGGCGCTGTTGTGCCAGCCAGTTGCCAGCCGCCGCTTCTCTTCACTGTTGTCCTCCACAATCTTCTGTGCCAAGTAGCTAAGTGATGGCTCCTTCTCATCCAGGGCGGGGCACTGGTAGCGGTAGCGGTTCGATGCCACGGCCTTGGACTGATTGTTCTTCCAAACTCCAGGCTTACCCGTTTGCATATGCACTCGCAGAAAGGTGGTTCCCTTGATGGTTTCAGGAAAGTGGGTGGTGACAACATCAACGCCGTTGTAGCAGCTGTTGGTGAACATGAGAGCGGGCTGAGGAAAGGGGTGCTCCTCATCCTGGCAGGACGGATTCCATCGTTGTTTTTGGTTGCATAGAATGGGTCCACTAAACTTCTCCACCTCTCGATGGCGCCGCTTGAGCGGGTGGTTTTGAGGAATGACATCGAAGACATGCTCGCCAAGAGAGTACGTGCCTAGCATCACGGGAGGGCACCGTGCCGACTGCTGAACCTTGCGAGCCTCGGCGGCAGCCTCTACAGATGGCAGCTGAGATGCCATGAACGGAACTGAGCTCTAAAACAATGTCCGCAAGCTGGTGTGAAAACCACTACCAATTCTGTAGCCAAAGTAAGAAAAGGGGAGAGTACAACATGTTTGAGAGAGCAGCACAAACGTAGTACAAACGCACAGGCTCCTTCATGGGAAAGAACGCGTAGAAGCACACATGGAAGGCCACGTGCAGAAGTTAGTGTGAAGGAATGCCGTACAGCCCCCTACTTTGGAAGTACCCGGCGTCCGGTGTTACGCAGCATGAACAGGGACTTGATGGAGAGTTCCCGCGTTCGAGCACCAACGCACCGGTACACACACTGGCCATCCATAAAGAGCAGGGTTGTGGGGTAGGCAAGTACGTTGTACTTCTCCACCAAGCGTGGGGCCTTGGGGCCAGCGACCAGCGCCAGCTTAACCTCCTCAGGATGTCCGAGGTTCACGGTGTTGATTGATGAGATGAACGACCGAGTGAGCGGATCTTGCGTGATGGCTGATGGCGATTTTGATGCTGTCGCAGTCTTTGATGCGGCCTCTGTGGAGGTCAGACCACTGTGAAGGATAACGAGCACACCCTTGTTTTTGTAGAACTGCATAAATTCCGCAAGAACTCCCTCATTGGGCAGTTCTGCAACCTCATATCCCGACGCCGGAGGACGTGAGACGTTAAGAACACTCGAAAAGAATCGCCGCAGCGCCGATTGACGAAACATGTTTCTGCAGCGACCTAGCTAAGCGCAGCCCACTTACTTTTATCAACCGCAAAATACAAATACGAGATGGAGAGCACCGTGCGTTTTCAACCAAGAAACAGAGGAACAAAACGAATAACCACAGAATAGCTTCATATGCTCGTGATTTTAGTCTGTAACAAGAAGGAGCCGACAACTGTGCATCATTACAAGCTTACGTCTTCCATCCAGCATTCTTCTCATATTCGATACGCATGCGCTTCTCATCCTCCGCCGATGGGGTTGGAAACATGAAGATCATAATGGCCGCGCATACAGGAATCAGCACCAGCTGAATCTTCAGCATCTTCTTGAATTCTGTTTTGGTTTTGCCTACAAACGAGTTATCCACTCCAGGAACAGCGCCACCACTGTGGCTCTCAAAGGCCTTCTTCTCCCACAGAGATCGAGTTGGCTGGTTCATCCATCGTAACACACTACGGCGAAACATGATTCCTTCGGTACACACTAAACAAAGACACGTAATGCGGTAATATTGTCAACTCGCACTACTCGCAATAACCTACCATCCAAACCAACAACGAAAGAAACGCATCAATTTACTACTCCACACACGAAACAACAACGTGTCACAGCCAAGACTACAACTACAACTATCACACCATAGACGACATTCATTTGTACAAGTATTAATCAAATGAAAAGCATCTGTTTTACCAGAACGTTTCTGCTGCAGCTGAAGCTACATGCATGTACGCACCACTTACTTCTTGGCCTTGCGCTCCTGGGCACGGGCAACGCGCTCCTTGCGGAGGCGCTCCTCGCGGCGGACGCGGTCCTTCTTGAGGGGGCCGAACCACTGGTTCTTCTCCTTCTTCGTCTGGAAGCGGCCGTGGCCGATCTTGGAGCTGGTATCGATGAACTTGAGCTCGATCTTCTCGTTCAGGCGGCGAGAGGTCTGAGGAGCCATGGGGCGGCGGAGGGTGATCACACGGCGGCGGGGGCCAGCGACGGAGCCCTTCAGCATCACGTAGTCGTTGCGCACAGTACCGTATCCAACGAAGCCACCCATGGGGGTGATGGTCTTGGAGGTCAGATCAAACTTGGTGGTGGCCTGGTCGGGGTTCACGGACACAGAGCGGCCCATCTGGTAGATCTTCTTGTTGAGGTGGGTACGGTGATGGTAACCGCACTGACCGGCGCGGGCAACGGTGTACATCACGCGGGCAGGATGCCACGCACCGATGCAAGCAACCTTGCGCAGACCACGGTGGGTCTTGCGAGGAAGGCAAGCAACACCCCAGCGCTTCACGACACCCTCAGTACCGTGACCCTTGGTCACAGCGCACACGTCGCAGGCCTCGGACTGCTGGAACACGGAGTCCACGCGCACCTCCTTCTCAAGGAGAGACTTGGCGAGCTCGAGCTTGGCGGCAATGGAGCCACCGTTGATCTGGATCTCCTGGATGTGAGCCTTCTTCACGGACACGCGGTTGTTGCGCAGCTTGCGGAGCTGGGTGTGGGCGATCACACGCACAACAGTGGCCTTCTTGGCGAAGGCGTGGAGCATGCGGGCCTCGGCAATCTTGCCCTCCTTGGTGCGAGCGAACTGCTTCTGGCGGGTGAAGGCGAGCTGAGCGGACTGCTTCCAGTTCTTGTAGTAGCGGCGGCGGAACTCAACGCTGGTGTGGTGGGCCCAGACGGTGCCGATGGTCTTCAGACCAACGGGGGTCTCGCGGTAGGCCACGATACCAACGATGGCCATCGGGGGAGCCTCGAGGATCGTCACGGGCTCCACGACCTCCTTCTTGTTCACCTTGGAACCGGGGCGGTCCACATCGCGCACAATGTGGGTCATACCGGCCTTGAACACCATGAAGCTGGTCAGGTGGGGCTTCTGGGTGGCGTCATCCTTGGGGAAGGAACGAGCGCGGCCGCGAATCTGACGGGAACGCTTGCGGGGGAGAAAGCCAAGATGGCCGTGACGAGGGTGCTCGAACTTGCAGTGGGACATTGGAAGTGGTGTCTGGAAACAATGCTAAGAATATGGTTTTGTTATGGATTTGGCATTGAAAGAGAGGATGGCACAGGTTGGTGGCGTGGCAAGAAGTGAGAAAAAGTGTATTTGGTTGTGGAGCTGTGTGATCAGTGTTTGTATGATGTGGAGTTACGAGTGGACACTGCGGGCGTGGTGGAGGATGACTAACGCTGTTTGGCGGTTTTGGGTGCCCCGATAGGAAAGTCCACCTTGCGTGCGATGTGCGCCTTGGTCATGAAGGGACCACGTAGCTTGTTTTCCTTGAAGAGTGTGTGGCGTTGCAGGATAGGATCCCACATGGTCTTCTGAATCTTGCGGCCAGTGGCGTCGAGACGTTCCGTTTCAGTTTTGATGTATCCTTCGATATGGCCGGTGTTGGCTTCGCTGCGCATGGCAACTGTGTTGTTCCTAATCTTGCGCGGGATAACCTTGGGAATGAAGCCCACCATACGCTTCTTCAGCCGCGTCTTGTACTGGCCATGGCCAAGGAGCAACTGCGTGAATGAGAGCATTCACCACTGCATAACCACAGAAAATGAGTGAGGGAGAGAAGTGGAAGGATTGGGATGTTGAGGGGTGATCACAGGATGGAGCATGTAGGTACGAGTGTGGTGCAAGTATAGAGGAACCTGAGGACAGAGTTAGGACACACACACACGCACACTCAAGAATCAGGATCAGGATCAGTCTCGCAATGGGTACGATTATGTTAACATTTTGTGGATCCGTGGTGTCTCCACAAGTTGCCTGTGATGTGGAGAAGTTTTGAGAGAAGTGTTTTGGAGGATTGGAGGGTGGATTCGTCAGGCGTTCTCCACGTGAGAAAAGAAATAGTCATTTATCAAAGTCACGACTCTTAAAGGGGAACAACAACAAAAAGAGGGGAAAAAAGAAGAACGAGAGAAGGCATGTGTGTGATTGGAGAAGCTAAAAACGGCAGCTGAGCGAACAAAAAGAGCAAAGAAAAAGAAGCAAAGTGAATCAAGAGTCCCGATCGATGGGCACGAGAAGGCGCCACCAAGTCGATTCGCTGCGATGTACAGCCAATAACAGAGGGAAGGGAGTGAGGGGGCGGCCACCACAACACGTTTGTGAGAAAATCGGAAGTGAGAGCGGATGGATAACCTGCATCATGCAACGCACGAGCTGTGTGGATACCAACCAACTCGGCTCTATGCTCTACACACTACTGCTCACGCGACGATGCATCACCCCTACCCCTACCCCTACCCCCTTCTCCTCATCAGGAACATCCGCTCAGCAATCCAAGTACCGACAAAAATGAAAGCAATTCTACGGTGTTGTGCATGTGGCATCACCCACCTCCCTTTGCCATCACTGCAGGGTCAAATACCAGAACCGTTATTCTCCAAAAACATGTTTTCATTGGGCTGAAGTACCCGACTTCCACGTTGTACGACCGCGGTGTTCGGCGCCACGTTACGCACGACCCAGCAGTTACCTCCAATGGTACTCCCACGGCCAATCGTCACGCGACCAAGAACCACTGCGTTGGCGTAGATGGTGACGTTATCTTGAATGATGGGGTGGCGCGGCAGGTGCTTAATCTTTTCACCCGTTGTCTTATCCACAGGGAAGCTCCGCGCACCAAGGGTAACTCCCTGATAGATGGAGACGTAGTTGCCAATCTGTGCCGTAGCCCCAATCACAATGCCTGTACCGTGATCAATGAAGAAGTGGTGGCCAATGGAAGTCTGTGGGTGAATGTCAATGCCAGTGAGAGAGTGGGCAATTTCCGTCAGCATGCGTGTGAAGTTGGGTGGTGCACCGAGAAGGTACAGCTGATGAGCTAGACGCTGATGGAGCATGCAGCGAACACCAGGGTAACACAGCACCACCTCACTCGTCGAGGTTGCCGCGACGTCATTTTTAAAGATGACTTCGACGTCGGTGTGAAGAAGCCACCGAATACGTGGAAGGCAATCCACGAGGAGCTTTGTGACGATAGCCTCCGACTTTGCACGGCACATGGACAAGAAGGTTGGATCACGGTGGGTGGGGGAGCGTACATGAGCAGATCCATCTGCGAGCGAGTCACTTACTGATGGCGGGGCGCGTTGAGGAGACTCTACGGGCCGGAAAACATCCACCATCTGCACGCAAGCCTCATCCCCGTGAAGAATGAAGGCAAAGTTTATCTGGCTGACCATGATGTCAGCAAGGTGGCTTAGCGCCCACTCCATAACCGCATTGGGTTCAATGTAGGAAGGCACGAGCTTGTTGGGCAGGCTGCTGCATTCTGGAAACATAATGTACTGCATGCAGTCCGTCAGCTCCATCAGGGCGGTGCGGCTGATGTGAGGGTGGGCAGATGGGCCGCAGGCACTCAAAGGAGTCACGGGCAACTTCTGGAGTGCCTCCCGAATGCGATCAAGACGCCTCATGTCTTCGCAGAGAAGGAAGGAAGTACGATAGAACGATCCCTAACATTAAACGAAAACAACAACAAATAGGCAAGCAGATTGCAGTGGTGGAGTCAAGTACCACGACAGGGCACTAGAAAAATGCAAAGGTAGGGCAGTAGTGTGGTGGTGGTGCTTGGGTAGCTATTGCTGCATGGCTGAGTGAAGCGCCAACGGGAACTTCTTCAGCGTGAGAACAATGGTGCCGGGGTAAAGCATCTTTGGGGTCTCACTCTTGCCAGTGGAGGCAGCAAAGACATCTTGGTCAAAGCACACTTTCGCCTTGCCCGTCTTTCCAAATGCTGAATGCACAACCCCTGGAATGATGTTCGCCGTCGCCTGCTCACCGTCGATCTCGTCAGCTTCAAACATCACCTTGAGGCCAATGAACTTTTGGATCTCGGCGTGCAACGCTTCGGTGGGTTTCCGTGTCGCGGACGCCCCTTCCACTTGCGAGGAGACGAAGCCCGTTGCAATGCATGTTCGTGCATCCAACACCCTATCCACGTGAACATCGCGTCGCTTTAGGCGCACGATGGGTAGCTCACGCCACCAGTCGGGGCTCACCCCTGGCGGGGGAAACGCCACCACCTTTCCAGTAAGCGCTAAGCGGCAGACGTTTTCCCGCTCAAGATCCAAGCGCATCGCAACAAATGTGGCGTTCATCGGAACAAGAAGCTCCCGCTCCAAGAGAACAATGGCGAAGTACTCCCGTTCATTGGCCTGCACGGCAGCAGGCATTCCGGGAGTGGACGTGGGGTCAGCGGGGGCAAAACGCAGCACCGCAGACTCGCCCAGTTCCTCCTCGTAGCGGCTCTCCACATGCACATCAAAGAGGGCCGGCTCCCTTGGTGGGCAGGCGGGCTCGGCATCTCGACTGAAGAACCGCATTGACCCCATCACCGTTGTGTGGCCCACAGTTATGTGGAATTTGGTTTGCGTGTCACAGGGAAGCTGGTGAAAGCGCACACGGTGAACACGAGCAATGAAGGACGAGACGTGGTCCAGACCACCAGGCACATCCCCACCACGTGATGGAGGTGGGGCACAAGCAATACCGCGCTCCATCATGGATGGGTCAAACTGACCAACACAGAGCCCCACACGGTCGCCTCGTCCAGCCTGCTCCACCGGCTGACGGAACACCTGCAGGCCCTTCACCTTCCGAGCAAGCTGCTGTTCCGGGAACCAAATGTGCTCCCCTACGCGAATGCGGCCAGCAGCAATGGTTCCCGTAAAGACAGTTCCTTGGCCGCGAACTGCGAAGCAGTGATCAATCAGCATCATGAACTCACTGGTGGGATCGGTGCAGGCCGCGTTCTCACGCGTCTTAAGCCCTCCAAGATCCACCACTGGGAGCAGAGCAGGAATGATGGCGTCGATGTTTTGCGGCTCTGCAGGCGCGCCACGGCCCTCCTCACTGCGAGGATCAGCCGCCACCGCCACAATTGGGATTGAGTGCCAGCGTGTGGTCGCAAAGGTTGCAATCAACCGCTTGCGCAGTTTCTGCAGACTCGCCTGCTTCTCTGCACTACTTCCTGGAAGCGCATCGATCTTGTTAATGACCACTAGCATGGGTTTGTTAAGCACTTCGCCCAGAACCAGGCATTCAGCGGTCTGAGCCTGAACACCTTTTGTTGCATCAATCACAAGAATCATCACATCGATGATCTGTGCACCTCCAACAATAGTCCGCATGAGGGATGCATGGCCTGGGCAGTCCACAAAGGTTATCTGCAGCTGTTCCACCCCTGCTTGCTGTAACTTTAGGGCACACTCTTCACCATCACGTGCGCGCACGACTCGTGAGCTGAATCCCAGATCCAAGGTGATGCCCCTTTCCTGGCTTTGAGGGTTTTTGTCAAAACACGCCGTAGAAGCCGTTTGCGAGAGGGCACGAGCCAACGATGTCTTGCCACTGTCCACGTGGCCCAGCAGGCCCACGTTGAGGTTGAGCATCGCCCTAGGGAGATGAAGAGGGGTGTAGGGGAAGAGAAGAGTTCATCATCCAGCTGCACTAACGCGTTAGTCTGCATGAACGACTGCATAAACATGATTGAGTTACGCTCTTCGGACGGTTTTGCCAGGATGAGCGTATAGCAGAAGTGCCACACACAATCCAAGCTACCCTCCATGAAGGGTGGAGATGAACTCCACCTCGTCACCCTCTTCCAGGATGTAGCAAGTCAGCCCACCATGGACCTCCGCATCGCAGCCGTTGACCAGTGTGAGGATACCAGGGCGAATAGTGGTTCCTGTGGCATCAACAAACAATTCGGAGCGCTCCTTGATGTACTGCTGCTTCAGCAGCACAATCAGATCATTGATGGTGGAGCCGACGGGCACAATGTGTTCGAGGCGTTTTGAGGTTTCCTTATTAAAGAGCAACTCGCAGCCTCCACCAAACTGCACAGTGATGCACTTCCAACACGAGGTTTCCATGAACGTACACCTGCTTCAATGAATGGTTAGTCTGAATCTGGCATGTGAAAAGAGGTAGTAGTTACAGTTGGAGAATTAGAAGAGAGAGGGGGCAACAGGGATTCTTGCGTTGGAGTCACACACCACCGAGTCATGTGCGGTGTTTGCGCCGTGGTGAGCGCAAGCAAACATTGAGCTGTACATGTTGGTGGCAATACACCTTATGGGACGGGGGCACAAAAGCGTGGAAATGTTCGGTTTGATGGATGGCAGTAGCGCAAAGCATACCGGAGGTACCCGTCTGCTCCACTGGCCTCGCCTCTCTAACTCAGATGTTGCAGTCTGCGATGCCACACTTTGATGGGCACCGCAGCATTCATATACGGGTGATGTGTGGTTGGTGCATCCACGGTTGCTCATGCGGATTCAGAATCCTGAGCACCTGTCCAATCAACGCAGCAAACAATTAGTTGATACTCGTGGAGAGATCGCATACACAAGCAAAGCACACACGAAATCACACATACTAAAAAAAAAAAGATGGAAGCACATTGATTCGGTCGTGAGTGTCGTACTACCGAGTCGTAGGCTTACGAACAATACAAGTAAAAAGCACACAAACCAACCAACAGACAGTGTGTGGGGGGAGGGGGAGTAGATGTTAGCAACTCGAATTGCGGTTCGTGAGGAGCCATTGTTTCTGTTGCAACAATCCGTAGGAAAAGATTTATGATGTGGAGGGAGTGCCACAGGGAATTTTGTGCGGCACACCTTGATGAAGCGTCACCAGGCATCGGGTAGTGAGAGAAGGCGGAAGTGATAACCTCGGGCGCCACAAGAAAAACACCGTTTGGCAGTCCGTCTGAGGTAAACTTGAGCCGTTTTATTTGATTTTTCAGAAAAAAAGGTACAAAGTTAAAATTGTGGAGCCTTCATTCAGGTGCTCATTAAGAGGGAAGTGAAGTAAGGGAAGCTGTGTCACGCTCTTGGAGTCATCGCTCGGAGCTGTTTCCTGCTAGCGGCCCAAGCACAGGAAAGTCTCCCACCCCCACAAAGGAGTAAGAAGATGGCCCTTAGCTGTTTCTGCTCTGCGTGATGGGTGTGTGGTGAGTGAGTGAGAAGGTGCTCGTCATATCTGGCGTAGGTTAGCTTGCCTCCGACAAACCAGGTTCTTCATCCATTAGTCTGGGTTGTCGGTGGTTTCATCAACTTTGGAAACCACCGCATATCCTTCCCTCGTGTCCAGTACCCGAGTTGTGAAGAGTTTGTACGTCTGACGATCCAGCATAGCGCACTGAAGGAAGTCGGAACACACGCGAACCGTGCAGTCGCTGCAGGTTTCGTACATGAGTCCTTCATCCCCAAACGTGGCACCAGTGGTGAGGGCGGTTTGAGCAGGACATAACGAAGCCGGTAGCAAATCTGCTTCGCAGTGCACGGCCGCTGCCTGGCCCTCCAGCACAATAAAGAGTGTGTCATTCGGCGCACCGGTCGTGAGGATCGTATCCCCTCGGACATAAGTTGCCAGGTTCACGATTCCAGCGATCTTGCGTCGATCGGGTTCTGGCATGAAAGAGAAGAGAAGGTGATGGCGGAGGGTAGAGAGAATGGTTCCCCAGTGGTGCCGTGACTTGGGTGTACTCATGAAGGATACCGTGCGAAGCTGCTCCAACGAGATGGGCTTGTCGAAGACCCCTCGTCGAGCCTCCTTCCGCTGCCGTTGCATCCACTGACGGCGGCACTCATCCTCACCCTCGTCCATCAAATCGTCTGCGGCAAGCTCATACTCCTCCTCCTCCTCCTCTTCTTCCTGGCGAGCAAAGTAATAGAGTTGCAGTGCCTGATCTTCCGTCAGCTCCTCGGAGGGGGGAGCATCGTTGAGTGTTTCCTCCGAGAGTGGTGGCGGGGGAAAACTCTGGGAAGCCGTTGTGACGCTCTCCGTGGCTGCGTATTCCACTGCACAAATCGACGTGGGGATGTTCATATCCTGAGAATGAATGAAGTCGCAGACTACCCCATCAGAACGTCCGTCTGGGTCCATCTGCAAAGCTGTCTCAACGGGTGAGGTGAGCAGAGAAAGTAGTGAAGAGTGTGAAGATGTAGTGGGGAAAATGAGTGAGGTCGCAGATGCTGAATGGCTGGATGAACCCACCTGATTTGCGATGCGAGACAACCAAATGAACGAATAAGGAACCTAGGGGATTGTCGTCGAGAAAGACTGAGCGGGAGAGGCGCTCTAGTGCAAAGATAAGAAGTAGATGGAAGGAACATCATATTGAGTAACATTTCAGCGTAGATATACAGACACATACAGACACAGACCAGCCGCACATCGCCGACAGCGGCGGGACGGGGGGGAATCAATAATGAAAAATTTGAGAATCCGAAGATCGTGTGACGGGGAAGAGGGGTGGACTCTTCGTACAGTTTTGGACGGGTACGTCATTTTGTGCTACCTGAAAATTCTCCCCGCAAAAGAAAACGAACAGGGTTGTGAAGGGGAGTCTATCTCCGCCCCATCCACGTCCCCTTCCGACGGCAACGCTCCCGGTGGCCCAAGAATCTCACATGCCGCGCTCACGTACGGCTCTGCATGGAACTGAACCCCTGGAACCGATCCAAAAACAATAAAACGATGAAGTGAGAATCAATTGACGCGCTTTGACTACTCTCTACCCAAATGAGGTGCATATGCGGAGGCCAGCCGAGCAGCTGAACAAGTTGAGGAAGAGAGGTGCATAAGATGATGCACAGGAACATCCTGCACTCCTCCTCCCACCACCCACTCGCCAACATCAATCATAGCAACTCACAAGAAGGAAAGACCCACTTTACTCCTACACGCGCAAAATGCCGACTTCGTTGTTTGGTTTGCTCCACACGCATGCTCAAGCACCGTTGCGGATGCAGCAACGGAAGTATGCACAACACACCCAGTCCTTTGGACACTCACCGCATCCTTGGGTTACAAATAAAGGAAGGGGATCATGTAAAAGGGGCACCGAGCAGCAATACGAGTGTCAGGGGTAAAAAGGGAGTTTGGGAGAAGACGATACTAAGGCACCGTACGCTGTGTAGCTGTGAACTTAGTTCTTCTCCTTCTTCTCCTTCTTTTCCTTCTTGTCCTTCTTCTCCTTCTTTTCCTTCTTCTCCTTCTTTTCCTTCTTTTCCTTCTTCTCCTTCTTGTCCTTCTTCTCAGCAGACTTGGAGTGGGAAGGAGAGCGCTCCTCAGAATCAGACTCCACGCTCTTGCCGCGAGAAGGGGAGCGGCTGGCGGACTTACCCTTGGAGGGAGAGCGGCTGGCGGACTTACCCTTGGAGGGAGAGCGGCTGGCAGACTTACCCTTGGAGGGAGAGCGGCTCTTGGAGTGGGAATCGCGGCCGTGAGACTTGGACCTAGAGCGGAGCTTGTGGGCATCGAAGAGAGAGCCCTCCTGTCCGTCGTTGATCTTCTGCATCGCCTCATCAATGTCCTTCTCGAATTCGAAGTCAATGTGGTTCACGTTCACGGTGTGGATGCCCTTGTTCGTGGCGTTCTTGTTCTCGGCGGTCTTGTCAATGGCACGGTAGTCCTCGAGGGCGTCCTTCATGTTCTGGAGCATGCCAGACTTCTGGCCCTGGGTGACGGTGCTACCGGCGGTGTTCATCCACAGCGCGACTTCGATATCAAAGCAGGACATGGTTGCGGGGTTGTGTTGGTGAGGGTTGTTGGTATGAGAGAAAAGGGTTCTCGAAGTGAAGACAGCTACAAAGAGGAGATATCTTTCAGTACGAAAAAAGAAATTGTGTGAAGAGTATGAGGAATTGACGGAGCTGCATTAGTCTTGGTGCACCATGATACAAATGGAAGCCACGTGAGCAAAATCGTCGCGTTCACATGTGTTGCGCAGATATCCCAAGTGTACAGCCACAGGAGAGGGGGATGGGGGTGGAGTAGCGCGCCTATTCCAGCCCCTCCAACAGTCTCCAAGAAAACCACACAGGACACTCCACAAACAGCACAGAAGCATCATCACTGCTAGCTGCCCCTGCGTGCTGTAAAAGGGATAGGTGATTGGTAGAAACTACTGGCATCGTCATGGATTGTGTCGAAGCACGCCGCCATCACCTTCGGCGCACACGCCCACACGTCATCCGGTCAACCCTTCACGCTGCGGATATCAGCAGCGAGTTCGAGTTCACATGTGGGGTTGCCTATCCATCAACAGGAGGGGTGAGGATTGTGTGAGAGAGAAAGATTCTACATGAAACAGGACAAGTTCTCCCACCTTAGTCAGCGTCGTCTCAGAGGAGCCGACCAAGGTGGGAGAAGTGCGGAAGCGCGCACTGAATATTATGATGGAGTGGGGTACATCTTCGCCTTGTGCCAATACGCGTTTGGGTGAGAACAGTAACAAGAAGAACATCTCTCAAGATGAGCAACAACACAGGAGAAAAAACAACGGGATTCCTTCCTGCAGACAATGTGCTACGAAGAGTGTCTTCGGCCACCTTTCACAAGCTCAAACGACCGACCCACACGTTCCTCGCGTCGATGAGCGCCCTAAGGGTGCCAATGATGCAAGCAACAAGAGACCTGTCATCCCTTTGTGAGGGGCCGTCCCTCACGCACCCCCCCAACCTCCCCGCGCCGGTATGCAACTGGAAATTGCGTATGCGAGAAGTAAAGGGAGTACAGTGGGCATGCACCTCAGCTACCCTACTGCGGTTGCCAACAAGACACAAGAACAGCCTCCTGACTGTCCACAGATGCAGAGCACACAACGGAGAATCCATAGCAATCCAAAAAAAAAAAAGAAACCACGGTGTTGTGGCATTGCGCGTCCATTTCACCCAGAAAAGCAATACAAGAAGAAGTTGGAAATAGACAGTATCCGCGTCCATCGCAGCCAGGTACAAACAAATCACACTTCACTATGTGGGCTTTCCTCATCTCTCACAGGTTTAAACTCTAGTTGGTTATGGTTGGACCCACAAAAGCGAGTAAAACCTGGGGAGAAGCGTCGATGCACCACTCAAGGAGTGAGACGAAAGTCCTAAGATGTTATCGCATTTACCCTCACTCCACATGCATCCAACCCATCAACAAGTTCCCTTGAGGCGTATGCGTACGAATACGTTTGCTGTACCTCAAGAACTGGTGCTGGGTACCAAGAGCGGTAGCTATTCACAAGCTGGCTCGGCGAGGGTGGATTGGGCTGCTTCTCTCAAGCCCTGAGGCGGGGTGGCGTGCTTACGCTTACCGTTGTGGGTAGTTCCTTGAGAAGATGATGAATATAGTGTTGGTCTTTTTAACGCTCTTGCCGGCTCCGGGCAACTGCTGTGGGAGGACCGTCATTAGAACGCCCGCATGCATCTGCGCCAGTGTAGGGTGAAGTACGCTGCCCCGTTCCAGATGGTCCGCGGCGACCGCAGATCACCGATCGCGGTGGGCCAGATGGCGGAGTCTGTGCGAGCAGCGTTGCGACCACATCAAGTGGAACAAAGACCCTCACTCCATCCATTGATACCGGGGGAAGCAGACGTGCGTTGCGGATCGTCATTTTGTCTGGGACCATGCGTGGCGACATGCAGCTGAGAATCATGGAGAGAGGGGGTCGGGTGGAGTCGGACCAATCCACCTTTCCATGTTCATTTAGCGCAATCATGAAAATCTTCTCCGAAATCTCAATCTGAAGTTGCCGGTGGAGCCAGAGGTTCAACCCTCGGAGAGAGTGGTAGGGCGTCAGCGATAGGCGGCTCACAGGATTGATGCCTTTGAGGTCCAGCAGGGCGACCAGAATAGCCTTGCCCGTATCTGCAAAGGTTGCTGGGGAATACCGAGCGCTGATCCCTGGAGGGGGAAGATCCGTGTTGTCCTCCCCAGGAATACCAGAGATGGGCACTATTGGATTGGTGTACTTCCCCGCCACATGCGAGGTCTCAATCACGTAGCTGTGGATGAGTCCTGTCTCCTGGAACAGCACCACTCGGCAGGAGTTGTCCTTGCCCTTGCCTGACTTACCCACAGCAAACATGTTAGACTCGCTAAAGTTACAACTATTGAACTCAAAGTAGGGCGTGTTCAAGGAAACTAGCTTGGCAAAGAGTAAATTCTGTACCTGCTCCTCGGCACGCATGGCATTGCCGTAGAAGAAGGTACCCTTCTTGTTGGCATGCGCATGCATATCCACGAATAAGGCTAAACGATGATTCTTGCTGAGTTGTCGGAGCAAGGCGTTGAGGGCAAAAGGAGCGGGCTGACGGCGTGGGCAGGGATCGCGGTAGGTACGGTTCAGGTCCACGCCATTCGCATCAACACGACTGTGGCCACGCACAACTCCGTCAGGGTTGATCATCGGCACAATAATGAAGACGAAACGCTGACGAAGCATGACGGAGCGTAGGTCCTTGGTGTTCGTGAGGAAATCTAAGGCCCCGTGCATCATAAAGCTGGCTGGTGTTTCCCCGGCGTGGACGCGCGAAGTGAGCACCACAAACTGCTTGTTTACAGAGAATTGAAAGGGGCGCTCGGTAAGGCCTACCGCTGATGAGTAGGGGAAGGACAGGCCCTCCTCCACGGAGCACAGGGGCATTCGGGCACCAAGGATGCCGCTACGATCAGAGATGGTGATGAGATCCACGTTGCGGCCTTCTAAGGTTTTGCAGAGCACTTCGCGGTGGAAGTAGATAGAGCCATCTTCACTAGTGCTGCTGCCTTGGCTTTGGCTGCGTGCTGCGAAGACACCCCAGTAGCTCAGGTTTCGTTGCAAGGTTTGGTATGGGTACGGAAAGTTACTGGCAATGAAGATGGCAGGACACTCGGGATGGCCCAACGGGTGGACACAATGTCGTGGACACTCGGCCTCAATACGGAACTCAAACGTGATGTTCATGGCCTCGTCACGACGTTTTTTGCGCTTCTTCTTCTTCTTTCCAGCGGACTTGAGGTCCAAGGATAAATCATCTAGTGCGGAGTCATCCAATCCATCCATCTCACCTTCACCCATGTCATCCGCAGCAAAGCCGTCATAGGCGGAGCTGTCGTTCCCCCCACGTGACGGGTCAGTCCGAACCATCAAGGGATAGCCTGGGGTGTAGGGCATCAGCTCCATGGCCACGATGCTTGCCTTGCCAGGCAGTCGGTGGTACGCCGGTCGGCCGGGGGGGATCGCCATCACAGGCATCCAATCAAAGGTATACATGTTGCTATACATGATACCAATCATTGTGATGACTACGACCGTGCCCTTCTGGCCGCCACGGACGGCGAAGTGGAACCACTGACGATTGTTGGTTTGGGTCTCAGCGTTGCCGCAGTCCATGGCGTTGTACATGTTGTACCGCAACGGACCTGTGCGCTCCACCTGAATGAGGTTGCCGCTATCAAAGTCGGAGGAGAACTCCAAGTTGTCCTCCGCAAAGTAAAATGTTCGCTGGTTGTTTGGCGGAGGGTCGAAGTACCAATCGACGGACGGGGCGGCGGGTTGGTGCGGGCCATCAAGAAATGAGAGATCCGTCTCAATCGCTTCACGAGCCGTCGGAGAGGATGCAGTGGAGCTCACCTCCTTCTTCGTCGAGCGGCCTCCCATCGCTATCTTGGTGGTCTCTGGGGGCGGAGGAAGGGTTCGGCGAGCGCCGTTGCTGGCGCAGTCCAGAAAAGTGCGAAGGGAGTGGCGCGGACTGCCAGACGGGGAGCTGCTGTTGCTGGTGAAGTCGTGGGGCCGGCCAAGGCTCTCCGCGTGGTTCCCGTCGAAGGAGGACTTCGAGTTGCTACGGAGGTTCGAAGGGGAGTGAGGTGCCTCACAGCGTAGGAAGGGCAACTGCTCTGCAGGACACTGGGGATGCGCAATGATCTTCTTGCGCGGTGACCCCTCCTGCTGAAGAAGCTTGGAGCTGCAGCAGGTCGGTGGCGAGGGATTCTCAATGAAGACGCGGCAGCCACTTGGAGCTCGGTGCTTTGGACTGCCACTTCGACTGGCAAGAGGTGTCGTGCGGCCGGGGCCCTGGCGGTTGCGGCTTTGTGCGGAGCCCTGGCGTGAGAGACGGCCGCCGGTCTTCTTCGGCTTGGATGCAGCACGGGAGGGCCCTGCGGTGTTGTAGATGGACGGGGAAGGTGGTGGCCGCGAGGTCGGGGAGCGGGTGAGTGTGAAGGGTGGTGGCGATGGAGCACCTCCTTCTGAGTTTCGTATGTCGGAGTAGTCCTTGGAGATGCGCTTCGACTCAAGAATGTTGTAGTAGCGCTGCTGCATCGACTGCAGCAGTAGACCAACGCGTCAACTATCCACCTCACCACCTCGTGCTGCAGGATCGGCAACCGAAGTTGAGGGTGGCCGGCGGATGCGTTGTTCAAAGATAGAATAGTGGCGATCAGGCCGAAAAATGTCAGTTGAAGTGCTGTCAGCAGGAGGGGGGGATCAAAACGCAAGCAAAAGCAACTCAAATAAATGGAACACAAAGTTGGAGTGTGGGAGTGATTGCCTGTGTATATATTCGTATATATATATGTGGTGTGTGTGTGTGTGTTTGCAACCAACGAATCGCGCGTCAACAAGGGGGTACGCGGGCCCCCTGGTTGCCACAAGCGTGGGATCTGAAGCAGGAGGTCAAGTGAGTTGAAGGAGCAGAGATAAATACTAGCCTTGATGTGTGAAGGGTGCTGGTTGGTTTCTTGTGCGGATACGCTGGCTCTATCCTGACGGTAGCAATCTACAAAATGCAGGTGGGCGTGTGTGGGCGTATGTGTCTGAGGAGCCTAGCAACTTCCTATTGGGCACCGTACCCGTACCAACCTCAGGGAGAGGGATAAGGCTGACGGAGAAAGGAGGAAAGTCAACGCGACCTCCACCGGCTAATGCAGATGAAAAAGTTGCAAAGAGGAAAAGATGTGTAGCGCGCAGGTGTGTGAAGTGAGGAGAGCACCAGAGGGTGACACCGCGACATCGGCCTTCAGCCGCCTCACGGAAGATGGCCGACGGCATAGAATACGCATGGCTCATTACTCATCAACACAGGGCGAGACTCCACAAGACGGCTCACGTAGTCAGTGAAGGAGAGGGGAAAGACATGAACCAGCTGCCTGCCGTATTCCTACGGCCACGAGCCAAACATGTCAGCTCCTCCAACCCCAGCCCCACTTCTTCTCGCTCTTCGCGCCATCGGCGGCCGCAGCGGTTGCTGACGTTCCTGCTGCGGGTGCTGAAGAAGATTCGGTTAAGTGGCCAAAATCAACGTACGTGGCGGCCACATCCACAAACACCGGCTTGCACGGTGCGGCTTGAAAGTCGGGAGGGAAACGGACCACCGCTTCTGCCACCGCCACCACGCCTGTCTTTGCCTTCAGTGCCTCAGACAGGAAGGGCACTGTCGCAGAGGCGGTGCTGGAGCTCGTTTGGCCTACCGATTCCGCAGCGAGCTGCAGTGAGCGACGCTCGGCATACTCACGGAGCTCCGTTGCTCGAGGGGTGTTGAAGGGCTGCAGAAGCGCTACTGCTGTGTTGTAGCACCGCGTCGCGGCACTACGCTCTGCTGTTGTGTTTCCAGACACACGCCATGACTCTCCGGTGTAGATGAGGCGCCCCGCCTGGCAGAGGGCAGTGTAGTGCATCACCTCTTCCCTGCCGGAAACACCGGGGAGCAGTTCCATTGCATCGATGGCCTCAAGGCCCACTTCAAAGAGACGTACCACCTCTGCCGGGGAGGCATACTGCCCTTCCACGATGGCTCCTTTGCGTGACCGGCCCTTGGCACTGGAGGCGCGGAGAAGTGCTCCTTCGGTGGCGTGAAAGCGTCGTGCGTACACCTCCGTCATGAAGAGGGTACGCCTCAAGGTCTCGTGAGACACTTGGTAGTGGAAGAAGTGCTCCAACAACTGCAGTTCCGTCTTGTGAGCTCCTTCCACGGCGGTGCGCAGATCCTGCCTAGCATGGGCGAGGGCATCGTTGTAGTAGTTGATGCGACGGTCGAGCAAATCAAGCACCTTGGTGGTGTGGCCAACTGCAACCGGCCCAGGGGTACTCAGAACGCGTTGCTGGACGGACTCCACTGGCACTTCTCGGGCCTCACGAAGGGCATCCTTCACCTTCATGCTGGTAACGCTCAGCTGGCGGCCGTTCCACTGAATGGTGGTGCTGCCTTCCTGACCGCTTGCAGCCACTGGGGGAGAGTACGTGGTGGGATCCTGACCAAGACGCTGCATGCAGTACGTGACGCGGTCATCGAGCTCGTTAACCTTGCGCACTACAACCCCTCGCTCCTCATCGGCACTGGTAGCGAGGAGTTGGTAGTACTTCTCTCGTGCAGCGTAAAACTTCTCCCGAGCATCCTCGTAGAGGCCATGAGAGAGGGAGGCACGGCCAGACACCTCGAGAAAGTAGCCGCAACACTCAGCTTGGACGCGTTCGGAGCCGACGGCGGCCGCCACGGTCTTGAGCTTCTCGGCCCACTTTACAGCCTTGTTGAGACGCTTGCGAAACTGGTCGCTGGGAGGGCATCCGCCGGGAGGTTGTGTGCCTTCGCTGTGTGACGCGCGCGCCACAGCCCGACGGGTCTCCTGCAAGCACTCTGCCGCTGTCCAGCATCGCTCCGCGTAGAGGGCAAGCAGCATCAAGTGCTTGGGGCTCTTGGCAATAGCCGGGGTGATATCCTTGTTCAGAAACTTCTTCTTGTCGTTGCTGAGCTTAAGCTGCTCACGCAGTTTGGCAACACGGTTGCTGAGGTAGCAATGATAGCGGTCATGGTTCTCCGCCCGCAGTCCATGCTGCATTTGTGTTTCATGCACAA